>CM024241.1:34341953-34652412 GCA_013421045.1 Propylea japonica | reverse complement strand
CAGCATCGTTCTATAGAGACTCAGCTCCTCAGACACGAAGACAGAAATGTCGCGAGCCTGCCAGGAGTGTGGTGTATTGCTCACATTGTTTTAATTATTAATCATAATATCAAAACATGTTATCATAACACACCGCTACTTCGATGGAAGACAATTGATTTCATTCCATTCCCAGTCCAACTGTACCATAGATAAGTAAATAAAGAGCAAAGTAGGTGGTTCGTTCCTTACTGAATAATCCCCTTTATTGCAAACACCCTCGATACATCACATGGCGATCCTTGCCCTTACCTGAAGGTACGTGTTAAATGTACAAAATGGGTTCGTCGAAGTCAAAAGAAGTTAAAGAGAGGTAATCATAGCACAAGCAGGCAACAGTGGTGGCCAAAGTACCAACCAGTGGGGTGCTATTTCCATTAGAGAAGTCTGCGAGATAATCGTATTCCTTATATTAATTATGGCTATCATGGTATACTTCTACCAATACTGCAAAAAGAAAATGGAGCGAAAAATCCGGAGAGAAATCACACGAAGCCAGATAAACATGAACAACATCAGCCAATAAATGCAGGTAAACTACCCTATAATGTATGTCTCCAGCTATACCAGGTTTCCGTGCAGTGACATTATGGTGAATTAAGTTACGAACATTGAAATTAGAATAGATAGTTATTAGTTATATAATATTAAATTTTATGGAAATTAATAGTTTAGAAGGAATTTTAGAATCTTTAAGTTCAATCCAAATTTATTTAAGAAAGATTGGCCCTGAAAGGCGAAAGGGAGAAATTTTTCATAAAAAATTATCTGAAGCACAGTCCGCTTACAGTAATTTCAAATCAATAGCAAACTCGTTAAAATTTTCTGATATACCCTCTGACAGTTTAGAATCTTTTCAAAAACTCAGTATCAAAATTGAATCCACATTTCAAAAAATCATTGAATTAGATAAAGGAAGAATCAATACTTCAAGAAACATGGAAAATTTTGACTTGAAAACTGCTACTAGCTTATTACCTGTACTTGATGATAATGAAAAAACAACAGAGAAATTGATTGATGCCATAGAATTTTACGACTCCATGCTGAATGCCGATCAAAAACAATATCTCATAAAATTCATTTTAAAAACGCGCCTTTCTTCTAGTGCTAAGTTGAGGTTGAATAGCGAGTATGTTTCTACAAATCATTTGATAGAAGATATGAGGTCTCGACTTTTAACCATCAAATCAGATACAACTTTACAATCAAAATTAATTCATGCGAAGCAAGGTAATAGGTCAATAGAAAATTTTGGTAAGTCTTTAGAAGAACTTTTCGTGGATTTAACTATTTCCCAGGCAAAAGGCGATACGAGAGCTTACGAGGTATTAAAACCAGTAAATGAAAGAAATGCCATTAAACAATTCGCGGACGGGTTGAAAAATGAAAGATTGAGTACAATTATTGCCGCTCGAAATTACACGTCATTGAAAGATGCTATTCGTGCAGCTCAGGATGAGAATGCTTTTCAAAATGAAAGTCCCCAAATTTTTTCAGCTTCCTTATACGAGAGGTCGAGGACGTAATAATACTTCGTTCGGAAATCGAACGAATTTAGGAATAGAAATTTCGAAAGGAATCAATTTAGATCGAATTATAATCGAGGAAACGGTAATAATAGATATAATACATCTATAGGTCGAAGATACCACAACAATGGTTACCGACAAAACAACACTCAGCAGGTAGATTCACGCAAAAATCCGCCAAGAATGCAAAATTCCGGTCAAAGACGTTCTAATAATAATCATATATTCTACGCCGATGGTACAACTGCTTCACATTCCAGTGAAAACGAACCGAATCAGTTTTTTCGAGAGCAATAAGAATCCGCAAATGTATGAATGTTCTGGTATGAATTGGGTTGACATTAGAGTGAATGATGAAAATCACAAATTTCTTTGCGATACAGGTGCTACATTATGCGCAATAAAATATGAATGTTTAGGTTCAAATGTAAAAATTCATGAAGAGAAAATAACTATAAATGGCATTGGAGGACAACTTACCACCGAAGGTTTTGTGAAATTAAAACTAGAAATAGGTAAAACTATCGTTGAACAGAAATTTCATGTATTCAAAAATTTAACGTGTTTTACTGATGGGATATTAGGTCAAAATTTTTTTAAAAAATTTGGTGCTATTTTAGATTTTGAGAAAAATACCCTATCGCTACTAATTTCCGATGTAGAATCAATTTTACCACTTCATTCCGAATGGAACAATTTAACAATTATACCTCCTAGATGTGAAATAATCAAATTCTTTGACGCAAATACCGACGAAGATTGTCTAGTTATCTCTCAAGAACTATGCGAAGGAGTTTATTTAGCAAATAGTATATGTAGACCGAACAAGGGTAAAATTCTTGTGAGAATTTTGAATACGAGAGATTGCGAAGTGTTTTGAAAAATTGTATGCCTGAAATTCATAAACTCAGCGACTATGAACAATGCAATTTCAAAAATGAAGCAATTACACCATCACGAGTAAAGGAGCTATTTAAAATACTGAATTTACAATTTCTAAATAAAGAGGAACAAATTTCAATAGAAAATATATGTGCAAAATTTAATGATGTTTTCCATTTACCAGAAGATAAACTAGCAACTACCAATGTATACAAACCAACAATACAACTCAAGGATAATGCCACTCCTGTTTATAAAAAACCTTACAGAATACCACATGCACAAAAATCCGAGTTAGAAAATCAAATAAAAAATTTACTTAAAAATGATATAATTGAAGAAGCGAAAAGTGAATGGTCATCTCCTATTTTACTTGTTCCTAAGAAGTCTGATATAAATGGAGAAAAGAAATGGAGACTTGTCGTAGATTATAGACAGCTAAATCAACAAATTTGCGATGATAAATTTCCATTACCCAATATATCTGAAATTTTAGATTCATTATCTGGTGCCGTATATTTTTCTCATTTGGATCTTAGTCAAGGCTATTTTCAAGTTGAGCTCACGCCCGAAAGTAGGCAATATACAGCATTCACAACGAATAAAGGTCAGTATCAAATGAAACGTCTTCCAATGGGATTAAAATCATCTCCGAGAATATTTTCACGTTTAATATCAGTTGCAATGTCAGGTCTCAATTATGAACAATGTTTTATATATCTAGACGACATAATTGTATTTGGTAGAAATCTACAAGACCATAACAAAAATTTAATCAAAATTTTCAGCCGACTCCGTGAAGTAAATTTAAAATTAAATCCGGCTAAGTGTCAATTTTTACAGAAAGAATTAATTTATTTAGGTCATCTTATATCAGCAGAAGGTATTTCACCTGACCCAGAAAAGTGTATAGTTTTACAACAATATCCTACGCCGAAAAATGCTGACGACGTAAAAAGATTCGTTGCATTCGCGAATTATTATAGGAAATACATACCGAAATTTGCTGAAATAACGTTTCCATTGAATAGGTTGTGTCGTAAGAGAGTTGAATTTATTTGGACTCCAGAATGTCAACATTCATTCGAATGTTTAAAATGTGCATTGTCAAATCCACCCATTCTTGATTTTCCGAATTTTTCAGAAGAAAATGAGTTTATGCTTCAAACCGACGCTTCAGGTTTTGCTATCGGTGGAGTATTATCAAATAAAAATAATAAACCCGTGGCATATGCAAGTAGAAGTTTGAATAAAGCGGAACTAAACTATTCCACTATTGAAAAAGAACTTCTTGCCATAAAATGGTGTATTAGTCACTTTCATCCATATCTTTTCGGTAGACATTTCAAAATAAAAACAGACCATCGTCCTTTAATTTTCCTTTTCAATCATTCAAATCCATCTAGTCGTTTGACAAAATTTCGTTTGTGTTTGGAAGAGTATGATTTTCATATTGAATATATAAAAGGAAGTGAAAATGTTACAGCAGATGCATTGTCTCGAATAATTGTTACATCGAAAGAATTGAAAGGAATGAGTCAAAGTTTAATTGCAGTCATGACACGAGCGCAAAGACTGAATGATAGAGTGAATGAGAACGGTTTGCAAGCAAGTGATACGACAAAACGGCCTGATCAACCGAAAGTTGTAGAACTTCTTAAAAAACCGAAGAATGTGTTGAGCTTAATTTTGTGTCAAATGTTCATAAGGATTCATACAAAGAAAAAGAAATTTATTCAATATCAGATTCGCTATATTATGTTCCAAGTAAGTCGACTATTTTATGTGAACCAATTTCTCGATCGACATTCACGCTAGACGTACTGTTGAGAGATTTGGAATTATTAAGTGAAATGGAGAATATTGAAGAAATATGTATTATGAAAAATGAAAATAATGTACAATCGATTGAAAATTTTATAAGAGGAATAAAAGAAAACTCCAATTGGACCGGTCCCCGAATATGTATTATTAATGGAGTTAAAAGAATCGAAAATAGCGATACGAAAAAACTGATATTGAATGACTTTCATCTATTACCAACAGGCGGACATGCAGGTATACACAGAATGTTGAATAAAGTATTATTTCTGGCCAGGAATTTCGAAAGATGTATCTGAATTTGTAAAGAGATGCGTTAGTTGTCAAAAACACAAGTACAGTAAACATACTAAAGAACCAATGGTGATAACATCCACATCTACTTCACCTTTTGAGAAAATTTTCTTAGATAGTTGGACCTATCGAAAAAGATGAAAATGAATTTTCATACATTTTGACCTTGCAATGTGAACTCTCAAAATTTGTAGAAGCATATCCTATTAGATCCAGGGATACTATCACCATAGCACGAACTTTTGTTGACAATTTCATATTGAGATATGGTGTCCCTAAGGAGATAGCGACAGATAGAGGCTCGGAATTCATATCCTCTACAATAGCTGAAGTTTGTAAATTGTTGAAAATTAATCATTTGCAGTCAACGGCATATCATCATGAGAGTATTGGTGCATTAGAAAATTCTCACAAAGTACTAGGCTCATATTTGAGAACCCAAACACAAAATCATCACAAATCTTGGAGTTTTTGAGTTCCCTATTGGTGTTTCACGTACAATACAACAGTTCACACAGAAACCCAATATACACCTTTTGAGCTAGTATTTGGGAGAATTTGTAATTTACCCAGTAATTTGATAAATAATGTAGATCCTCTTTATAATTTTGAAAGTTATCCATTAGAAATGAAGTATAGGTTGCAAAGAGCTCACGAAGATGCTAGAAATAATCTTTTGAAAGGTAAAACAAAACGAAAATGTATTTATGATAGGAACATTAATCCTGTAACTTAAAATAAAAATGACTATTTGCTCGTTAAAAGTGAAGTGAACACGAAGTTAGACAACATATATGAAGGACCTTATTTAGTGATTAGTGAAGAGACTCCGAATGTGAGAATTTTAAAAAACGGAAAGGAAAGTGTAGTACACAAAAACAGGACAAAACCTTTTTACCCCCCTTAATTAACTGAAAAAAAGTGTAATGCTATTAGGATCCTAATATTATGTATGTGCCTATAATTAGTTATGAATTTGATGATTGCTCTAAGAAGAATAAGTTTGTTATCTGGAAAGGTTTAACTATTTATGGGAATGGATATGTATTTTGTATAGAATGAAAGAATTATTCTTTCTACAGAAATGAAAATTCTTTCAGTCTCCCGTAGGAGATGTGGTGTATTGCTCACATTGTTTTAATTATTAATCATAATATCAAAACATGTTATCATAACACACCGCTACTTCGATGGAAGACAATTGATTTCATTCCATTCCCAGTCCAACTGTACCATAGATAAGTAAATAAATAGCAAAGTAGGTGGTTCGTTCCTTACTGAATAATCCCCTTTATTGCAAACACCCTCGAGAAGAAGGTGTTGGATTTCCTAGGTGTGTTGACCTTAACTCAGTAAGGTTTCCACAGTTGAACAAAATATGCTCAACCATTTCATCAGTACTCCTGCACCAACGGCATAGGGAGCAGCTCGTCAATCCCATTCTCTTCAAATGCTTGTTAAACAGGTGACCAGTCAATGCACCAGTCACCAGACCGAGTTGTTTCCTCTCCAGCAGCAGAAGCCCACCCCTGCGCTCCATTCCGAGGAAAATTCCCTGTTCAGCCAGTTCCTGAAGAAACTTCTGACAGATGTGCGACAGATTGGCAGCGAAGGCTCCGGGCCAATAAATGCTAATCCGGCTCCCCGCCTAGCCAGTTCATCTGGCTTGACGTTACCAGGTATATCCGCATGAGCCGGACACCAGATCACTTTCAAAAAGTTATCAGAGCCCAGCCCACGCAGAGCTTTCCTGCATTCTTCTACCAAAAGAGAATCAACTCTAACATCAGATAGAGATTTCAGAGTTCCCTAGCAGTGAAGCTTTAGAAGAATCTTCCAAAGCGAAATTAAGACCAATAGTCTCTGGAAAAACTAGAAAATTTCTTATTCAACGATAATTGCTCAATGGCTTCGAATATACCAGATGTCTACCTTTCATTAACACTTGTTTTTACTGTGGCTGCAAAAGAAATATGTTTCTTCGACAAGAAAGTTATGGAAAAATCAACTGCGTATTGCTTAACTCCCCAAGTGGAAATTTTTGGAAAATGGTGTTTCCACATTCATGAAGTGATAGATAATTTTGAAATGCGGTTATATCAAAATATAGTGAATGATTAAGGTATTGTTCTTTTCGACAAAGAAATTGATCAAAGTGGAATTTTTCAAGTTGTGGTAGAAAAGTATGGTATTATAAGTACTGGGTGCGAAGCATAGTCGCAGTATAAGTACCGATAAAAAGAAACATCAGTTCGTACTACCGTAACTTGATACAGTAGCCTTGAAAATTCCAGTATTCTTGTTGAATATGATCGTTATCTGTAGTTATTCAGAACGCCACTGTATACTATGTTGTTAAGGGGATGATTGTACAGTTTCCTGTCATCTGCGAACATATTCATCTCGTTATTTCATACTTACGTATCAGTACATTGGCATCGATAATCCTAATCCATAATTCATCGACAGTAGCTAAAAACAGACGCAATAGTCCTATTTACCCGGGTTCAATATCTGATATTACATAAAGTACATACATTTATAAACCTATTAAGTGGAATAAAGCGACCACTATCATAATAATGTCCGGATTCCACAAAGTTCGAAAAATACCTCAAGGGATTAATCATGGGGATTATAGTCAAATTCATGTTTTGCCTGAACATATTGATCAGTCCTTCGAGGTTTCGAGGAGAGCATATCGATATTGCACGCTTTCCTGTATTCTGTGATTCTAATTTATTATATAGAATAGAATAGAATAAAATAGAATGGTGAATTTATTCTATTATAATTACCTTATATAATAATGAAAAAAAAATTTAAATTGCTTGCAGAATGCATCGTTAACAAATACAAAAATTTATGATCAGTTCAACTCTGTTTTGTTTTGTGGTTTTTACTGTTATTCGTTCAGGATATGAATTCTGTTTTCTACAACTCTTGCTCTTTTACCACCTCATAAATTGAATATTGAAAAGTATCAATTTTTCGAAGATTTTCTGGCACCAAGTTTGCTAATGCAACAATTGCCAACAAATGACTGGATGAAGTTTGATTCAATTTGCTATTGCATCTTCAGGGAAAGTTATATCAATAATATATTATTGAGAAAAATAATTTTTTTATACACTCTGCATTTACAATGTCAACGCGTGTGCTGAATTCTGCCTATAAATATTACACATACAGGTTTGGAAATTCACTCGGAAACATAGGATTTAGAGTACAAATCTCCAAGTCTGTATCCAATAAACAGTGGAAGAATCAAAACATGAGCGCGATGGCACATCAAGTAAAAATCTGGTCACCGCGAACGGCCGCCGGCAAGTGGTAGTGGGGATCTGTCGGGTCTCTCGACCTTCTTGCGCAAACGTGATATGCGTTAGGCCATATCGTTTGAAAATTCATAATGTTCAGTTCACTAGAAAAAATCAAATAATAGAATGCTATTTTGGTGGTAAATTGATTCAGGAGACAATAAATTCATTCATTGTTGCTTTTGAAGATAGGACGATACCTTCAAGATCCGCGGTTTCGAAAATAATGAAAGAATTCGAGACATGTGGATGTTAACAACAATGAAGGCATTGCAGAATTGATAAACCTATCAAAACCTTAAATGAAAATCGTCTGAATAGGCAAGTAGATGTGTGTGCTGCTGTTGAAATCATACTTGTTCGAGTAATCGAAGAGGATATGAGTGATGAAACTGTTCGAAATATTTTGAAAAAAAATGGTTATCGACCTTATAAGGTTGAAAAAACTCAGGAGATTTTGCCAGAAGACCATATCAAACCAATGGACCGAGGCATTTGGGAACCAAACTCACCCTGAAAATTTCAAGTCTTTAGGAAAATCCCTTCTAAAGTAATCGTGCTAACGGACGGACGGCCTCTCGTACAGAATTGAATTTGACCAGGAATTTGTCATCAGGGAGTCGAGCCCTATCGTTTGAGACCATTTTCGGCTCAAAATTCGAAAATTACAGACATTTGGGCCAAAGATATACGAGTAGCACTCGTTCAAGTATTTAGAACAACCGCTCAAAAACGAATTGTTCGGCTCTAGGATGAATGAGATTAAGAAACAAAAACGCAATAAATCGCAGGTTTTTCGAATAGGTACATCGAGCATAAGCTCTCTTTTTATTTCAACCCACTAGTAAAATCCTCTGGAACAGATATCGGGAACAAACAATTACAGTCCGATTCAGAGAAGGAATTCATTCGAATTCCTCTGCTGGTAAACAAACAAGAGTAAAAGGTATCTGGGATAGCACATGCCCGTTTTAATATTGGCGGATAAGTGGACATGTTTGCCACTACATAAAATAGAACAAGGGCCGAATAAACGCCATGCCTGCCTCTAATGTCTCTCATAAAAACGGAATGTTGAGAATAAACTGCCATCGTTCCGCAATCTAGCGGGAACCACTATTTTTCGAATGATTTACGGTTAGTTCATCGGATCTCGGATGGACTTTCGTCAGATGATTCATTATTATTTTCGTTTTCTGCGGAGGAAGACATAAACGATATTAAATTTGGTATCGCGGAGATTTGGCAACAAGATATTAATGAAATCGCTACTATTTACCCCTATTTCATTTGGTTTGCAGTTTTTTTATTTTTATTATTTATTTATTTTTCGTTCTCAAGAAACATACCAGCGTGTTCGGTTATCAACCTCAAGGAAATTAACATAGATTGGAAAGCATCTGCAGCGTATACATTAAAACATATGCTTTCAAATTGCTATTTCCAAATGGCAACAAGTTTGAACAAATCTGTGAATTTATTCTCTAATTTATGAAATTTGTGAGTTATATTTGACCAGATTATATTTATAATTTTCACAATGAAAAGGAGCAACAAAACTATCATAAAATCATTGAAATATTTAATTTAATTAATTATCACAATATACGAGAATATCGTTGGCACAGTGTGAATAAATACAAAGAATTGACAATTCAAATTATCACGATGAAATATGCAATTATTAAAAATATTTCAAGACTCATCATTTATTGAGGATTTGGAATTTATCGCTTGTTATATTAAGTGCTTCTTACTGTGTATTTGGTCTAAGATTTTTTATTATATTTGAATGATATTCTTGGTTCAATTGTAATAAGTATGTTTTAATCCATTTTCAAATAAAAATTCATTTCCATAGGAACGTTTTTAGACCAACAACCATGAGTTTTCCAAGCCGGATTTGGAGTAAGAAACAAGCGTTCGGTTTCAATATTTTTTTCATGTTTACCCATCAGTTTTTCAAAAAGATGAATAGGGCAAATATTTATGTTTGGAGTCAATCATTTACTATTAGCGCACCTTCAGGCTCTAGCCTGTGCAGTTTTGGTAAGGATGGGATTGTATTCAATGCGGCAAGTAAAAATAATGAAATAAACATGTCGTAGCTTCTCCTCCCCTCCAAGCTAGTTCATACGATGCAACGTGAAAAAACTTTCTTTGAAATCCACAAGGTGTATCTTCGTCACAATAGTTAAAAATTTGCAACAATTCTGTGTATGAAAGTGCCACAGAACTTTGTTGATGCTTGTCAGGATGTTTTTGTGAAATTTTTCTTTTCGCATCTCTTGCATTCTATATCATGGAGAGGATCAAAGGACCTTATACTTATTGAAGTAAAGTTCTTGAACTAAATTTGCCGTTTTATTCCACATTCTCTTTATTGCTGCTTCTTTATAATCATTTCCGTCTCTTCTGTTCATGTTATTAGTAAGCCCAATCTTTCAAAATCAATGCCAGAGTAGCTGTTGTAATAGATTCATCCAGAATATAATTTCTTTCTTTGGTGAAGTAGTATTTTCCGAAGTAGTTTCTAAAATCTTTTATGTTATTTTTGCATCAGAAAAGGTACTGAACCGATTATTTTCACCCATTTTATATATCGCGTTGACACAATTAGGTAATTATTTTGACAACTATCTGATACTTGCTAGGCAGATAAAAGCCACAGTGATTATTCCCGAGAATAATCACAAGAAATGTATTCCCATTATAAGAATGACATAATTGGTTGAAACTTACCCTTGTGACAAATAACGAATCATTTCATTGTTCATCGATATTTGTAAAAGTCATCTGAAGTCTTTTTTGAGGACCTTATAGACGAGTAGTATCAACCAGTACCATAAGAAGACTCAAATTTAAGGACTTGAAGACCTTAGCTCGGCCATCATGGGCATAGTTATACTTTTTCGGACCAGTTACGATTCGATTATTATCAAACTGAATGGTCGACGAGAAAGTGTTGATAGAGAGGTCCAGACAAACTAAAGCTACTCAATTCCGACCAGGAAGTTGTTGGTAAATAAATAAAATATAGATTAAGTTATACTTTATCTTAACTATTTGATGCGGTTGCAGATGTAGAAATCCAATTAACTGTATTACTAGTGATGCAATCATCAAGATCATTTCGAGCAGAGTAGTCCAATTCAGCTCACCCACACCTCAGAATATAACATCATAATTTCTTAAACTGTCTCCTGATCAAAATTGATACTTCAAGCCTTAACTAAGAATAAGCGAGTTATGAACCATTTTATACGATTTCTTTGTCTGCCTCGGTATATTTAACTGTATCAATACTGAAGCATCTCGTTGATCACACTATTTTTCACTCTCGTCTAATCCTATCATATCTCACCTTCTGTCAGTGAGTTCACACCATTTGTGGAATTTCCATCAAGTAACTCAGTACCCTGCAGAAAATAATTTACATGAAAAAATCACATTTTACGAAATGAATGCAATGTAAAGTGAAAGGAATTTCACCTTACAGCCCAGAACAGATTAATTCAGAATATTATTAAGTTGGGTCACGACATCAAACAGAATGAAAACAAGGCAGTATCGTCATTCTTTTGTGAAGTAAGTTGAAGGGAACAAAGAGAAACTGTAATTTTTTTCTCCATTTACAGCCTCACAGTTCATTTCGACGTTCTTAATCTTGAAGAAAAAAACGGACGAAAATAACAATGGTTTCAATGCGCTGAATATCGAGAAGATTTCTGAATGCAGCATTATTGTTAATCTTCATGCTTGATAATTGTGTTCTGTCATTATCATCATGACCATTTCACTAAATTAAGAAATAATTTCAATTATTCCAATAACTTATTCATATAAACATGACTTCGACTTCGTACCATGTAGAGTTAGAAGAGTTACAGCAATGTATCTACTAAGTTTAGCGTGTAACGTTAACTTTTAACTGAGGGGTAGGGGAAGGTGAGGTATAATGATCCCCTTAAGGGAAAATTTTAATTGTGGCTAGAGTTGAAGGCAAAACCGCAAGATTTCAATTGTTGAAGGTAGTGAATTTACTTAACTTTGTATCTGCCCACTTATTTTTCATTTCATCTATGTAGTTTTTTTGTATTAGATATTTTTGTGAAAGTTTAGTAAAGCATCATTTTATACTCCCCTGTGGATAAAATGATCCCTAGGCAAAATGATCCCAGGGATCATTTTGTACTATAAGTCAATAAATATCAAATAAAAATGAAATAAAAAAACTCTGCTGTTTATTTAAATGATAATATGTATTGTTCATAACAATTTAAGTATGTAAGCAAGTAACACAAAAAAAAATATTCGATGGGTTGAAAAATAATATTCTTCTTGGGCGTTTCTCAAAGTCGAGAGAAATTCATCCACCACATTCTTATTAAAACCTCGCGCACGCATTGTAATGTCTGGATGTCTAAGTCTAAATCCACGAAGCCATTCAAGTCCAGCTTTTCCTTTAGCTTCGGAAAATTGATGCGGTAAATTATTTCTTTCTGCCATTTTTGGTGAGCTGTGGCTATGAAATCCTGAGTGGTCAGCCCGTATATTATTCTGGACTCCATGTCAACAAGTTCCAGTTCTTGTTCCAGGTTGAACACTGTTTGTATGCTACCTAACTTTTTAGCTCAGCCTACAGCTATTATATTTTAACCTTTGGCTCTTTTTCTATTACCATCACAGGGACCTCAAATTCTCTTCTCGCGGTTTTGTAAGCCATACCATCTCTAATGCCTTTTGCATTTGTTCTTCAGGCCTCTTTTGGCGATTAGTTTTACATTTATAAATTCTCGGCATTATCTGTAAACAAAAACTATTAATGGGGTAAAATGATTCCAGGGATCATTTAAGACACACAGAAGGGATTATTTCACCCCAAATACCAAATTACAAAATATCGATCAAAACAAAACGTTCACATAGGTACCGCGTGCGATGATCGAACATTGCTTAAATATTAGCTAACTGCTACTAATACCCGCAAATAAAGCAACATTCCAGTAAACACTCACATGTAAAAAAAACGAGTCCAAAAACATGCTTACCTTAGATCAGAGCCACACTTTTTGATTATTTTTAATAAAATCACTCCAAGCACTCGCACCGCTTTGACATTTTACAGGTAACTCGCAGGGGTGTAGGGGAACATGTTTCATCTGTATTTGGATAGATGGTACAAGCTGTTTCTGATTTACGGCAGGGGATCATTTGACCCTTAGGGATCGTATTACCTCACTTTCCCCTATTTGGGCATGAGATTCTAATACTAAATTCTCAGAGCAGGCTTGATTACCCAAAATTCTTAGTCAGGTTTTCAACACTATATTATAAAAAGAACAAGGTGTACAAATCTGAATTCACAGTTCCAACCACAATCTCTCAAATTACTTGAACTTATAACTACTTATCTTACAAGAATGGTTCAAATTGTGGCTCCAGTTCCAATGCACTGTCTTGTCTTCTGTAGTGCCAGATGTTCTCGATAACGGGATATGCCCTCAAGTGGGCTTCGATAGACTTCAGGTACACTTGCAGCTATAAACCATAAGTTAACTCCCTAGCAAATGTAGGTACAGGCAAATGTAACAGCCAAAATTACCCAGCTTCGGCCAATGATTGTATTTCAGTCCAAAGTCAAGCTTCGGCCAGTTCAAAAAATGTGGTCCAAACCAAAGAATGTGCTTCAAGCCAAAGAATGTGGTCCAAGCCAAAGAATGTGCTCCAGTCCAAAGAATGTGCTCCAAGCCAAGGAGCTATATGAAATTAACATTAATGAAAATGTGCACAAAAATTTAACAGAACTCTTTCTCGTTTCTTAAGAAAAAGATTAGGTGTTTACATCATGTCGATAATTATTATTAGTAAACCTGAAAAAGAATTCTGCCCTTGGAAAATGGAAAGCGAAAAACATGTGCTATAAAACAAAATGAAACCAAGCAATGCAACAAATTCAGAACCAGCAAATCACCTCATTAAAGCCCTAGGGGGATTGTTCGCTTAGACACTTTTTTTCAAATAAACGAAATAACAAAAACTTTGATAGTGATCTTCACACAGTGTATACTGAAGTAATAAATTATTGGTGCTGTCTAGGATTATTTAATCTGCCTCCACATATTTCATAACATTTTATTTCTATTCTATTTCCTCAAGTTATCATTCTGAAAAGACAATCATCAGATATTTGGCGCGAGATCTTGCAGAAGTATCCATAAGTGTATATGGAAATGTTAAAGTTTAGTTAAGGATAGCGACTGCACATAATTGGGTATATTTTTCTAGTTTGTTCTGTTTCATAGTTATTAGAAGTTTTCTACAGTTTGGAAGGTTCCAAGGAATTTTTAATTCATGTTAGTAAACCCTTTCAATCTGGGTTCCCGGCCACTCGGGAATCAAAGGAAACGAAGAGGCCAGTACACTTGCCAAAGAGGGCGCACAAATGTCACTCATTGGCCCAGAACCCTTCTGTGGTATATCTAAATGTACCTATAATAAGGAGTTTCTGGAGAAGGAGAAATCCGAGGGGGAAAAAGTATGGCGGAATCTCCCAGGGATGGATCATTCCACTGAGTTCCTACGGAACTTCGAGACAGCGGGATCCAAAAGATATCTGGATCTTGGTAAGAAGCAATTACACCTCCTCACTGGCTTTCTTACAGGACATTGTCGCCTCAGAGAGCACCTGTTAAGGATGGGATTGTCGGACACTGACGAGTGTAGGTTCTGTGGGGAGGAGGAAGAAACCCCCATTCACCTAGTCACGGAATGCCTTGGCATTGTGAGCCTGAGGAAGGAATGCCTTGGACTAGAAACTTGTAAGAGTGAGGAACTAGCCTCGTTGAAGCCTTCACAGTTATTAGATTTCATTAGATCTCTGGAACTGGAAGGCGAGCTGTGAAGGTTTTGGCCAGAACAGCTCTGTAAGGGGGTACAATAGACCTTAAGGTCGCAGTGAACTGTAACCCCTCTTTAAACTATCAACTGTCAACTAAACCCTTCAATGATTTATATATTAAGGGCCTATGTCAATCACTATTCGATGTAATATTATTGACACAGGTATTAACATATGGTTCAACCTTAAGATATAAATTGAAGGGTTTATTTACATTGATTGAATATTCCTTAGAATCGACCATTGCCGAAAGTGTTTCTGTGTATGGACCTAGTTATATAAAAGCACAAAATTTCCCTTTCGTTAGATTTTTGACAAATTGAGAAGATGATAAGAATCGAAGCAAGACCCTTCGAGACTGTCCTCATAACTTTTTTAACACAACGACTCTGATTCCCTTATCTTTTATAATCCGGAATCTAGACTCCCTCACGAATTACAACATTGACCTCTAAGGAAAAAGAAATATTTTCTTCCGAAACGCAATTTCCACAGGGACAGTGACTGTTTTCGTTTTCATGGGACATTTCAATGAAATACGACTATGCAGTGCGGTATCATGTGGGTAATGAAGTTAACCGAAGAGCCTTTTCAGCAATAAAGTGAAATGTCATATCAAATGAAACGGGGAAAGCTATTACATCAAGGGGTTGTTCCGTGACTTATTGAGACGAAGTCGTCATATCGTATATGATTAGTTGCCTGAAACCCTAGACATTATTGCAATGTATTCGTCATTCGATTGGATCCTCATGGATATAGCGAATTAATCCGAAGTTAAAGGAAGAAATTGAGGCAGAAGTGCAATAGAGTTTCTGAAAAAAATTTCCCTCTCGATAAAGATACAGAACAATTCCAATTTGAACATCGTGAAAACGATCAATTCTTTTCTATCACAAATTCCTTGCTATGCAAATGAACTGATTTATTTTATCTTGATCTAAACTGCAGGTATTAGATTCATGGAATTTTTTCTACTCGAACCAGTGCTAAATCGTGTCTGTAATTCTCGAACCCTTAATCAAATTCAATGCTGTCCGTTGGGCCGTCAGATCGTCAAGCCTTCCGGACGTAATCACGATAACTTTCGAGACCTAGACCTAGACCTAGAGACAGAGAGATTCAGGATTAGTCCGGTTCTCTCATGCATAATTTTGTTATCATAGTGTTAACAGAACTGTAGAAAATCCAAGTGGAATATTGAAAAAAAAATCTTTATTTTTCCATAACAAGATATCCCGACTTTCCCCTCCTATATTTTTCGTTATTTGAAAAATTCCAAATAATAATTCCAATTTGTTACCTATCTGGTCCACGGTCGAAAGGTATTTTGTAGTTTGTGTAATGATTTCTTATGAATATTAGTAGAATTAACTTCCTTATATTCTTTTTCAGATTGGAGAAACTCCTGATGATGAGTTCCGAGTCCTCACAAGTGAATTCCCCAAAGTGAAGTACAAAGGTGAGAAAGTTAAAGTCATGATTCGCTCCTACAACATGTCAATATCAATATTATGTAACATAAAACATGATTATGTAACAATACGAGAGTATTATTATTATTATTAGTATGAAGCACTAAGTAGATGTTACACAAATTTTATATATCTCATTACGTTATTATTAGGGGTTGAAAAAAACAACCCCCTATGATTTTCGTTCAAAGATTGTTTTCGTGGGAGAGATTTTCGAAAAATAATTCTTTTTTAAGGTTTTCCATTCAATTCTAGAGAAAAAAGTCTCAAGCAAAATTTCGATACAGTCGATACTTTTCTTGGAAGAAATTAAAACTCACAAGCAGTTATGATCACTGTTCATTCCATTTCATCGTATAAGTGTTCCATAGAATGACTATTCTAAGACACTGTATGTCTATGACAGGAGATGAAGATGTTCTGTAAATCTTTCTGAAGGTTTGATTATTAATTTCCGGAAGAAAATTTTATCCGTAATATTTTAATTTCACAAATAGAACCTTCTTTCGATTAATAAGCATAATTGACAAAACCAATTTTGAGTATAAATATTATCTTAGAATATTCATTCTATGAAACACACGATGAAATAGAATGAACAGTGACCATAACTGCTTGTATGTTTTTATTTTTTCCGAGAAAAGTATGAGTGAATCGAAATTTTGCAAGAGACTTTTCTTCGCCAGAATTGAATGGAAAATCATAAGAGAAAACCTATCCCACGAAAACAATTCTTGAAGGAAAAACATATAGGATTGTTATTTTCAATCCTTAATATTGAAGTTATAAGATAAAAAAAAATTGTGTGAGTAACATCTACTTAATGAATCATATAATGTATTGTTTCATGACTCAGTAATTTTTAGGACTCCTAAAAAAATTTAAATTGTCAACTTGTCATCGCCTTCCAAAGGCTCTGTATCTTGGAAGGAAGGTCAATTTCGAAAAAAAATTATATCAATTACCCCTGCTTATTTTTATAGAATAATCATCTCCCAAATTCTCTCGCATTATTCGAATGATTCCTATGAAAACTCATTTTACTTAATCGATTGTCCAGGAGGCGATTTTTTTCTGTTATAAATAAAGTACGCTGTCACTCCTGAAATACACTCTCTCTTCTGTGAACTTACTGAAAGATTAAGAACTTGATGAATCAATTTTCATCCATTTTCCAATGTTCTGCAATATGCTAAGTATATTGTATTCAATACAAGCGTATTATCGATATCCTAATCTACATCACGTTCTCCCAAGTTTCTAACCGTAAATGATGTACAATATATCACTCACCAACAACCACTAAATCTATTTATGGCGAAAGAAAGTGATTTTGAATGCGTTATTAGCGTCACAAATATCGTTAAATTTATTTGCACTTAGGAAGGAAAATCTATTAGTTCAGTCACGCTAACACACACACTTCGCCAAATAGAATTTTCCCCGTAAGGAAACCTTGTCGGTGAATGTCACATAATGGATAGATATTTTACATAGCGTTTGGTGAAAGGTTAGGAGTGTAAGAATACGGACTTGCGAGAGTAATTTTTCGAACGTTAAACTCGAATACCATTATCTTATCATTTTACATTCATTGAAGTGAGTTATTTCCATTTTTTTCAGAGCGTTTCTTGAAATGGACAACGAGAAAAATAAAAAACTAATGAATAAAACATAAATAATCTAAAAAAAATTTAAGAAGGCTCTGTGCAGAAGCTTTTGAGCGCTCGTTCATTGGTGGGGCAATAAGACTATAATACCTCAGTTTTTAAATAGAATTTTAGTTTGATTCCAAATATATAAATGGAGAATCTCAGCACAATCGGAATTATATCCTGGAAATTATTCAATAAATAAAATATGTAAAAAATAAAAATCAATAAGAATTAAATAATATGGTTCTGATGATGTGATCCTTTTGAAATTTTGCATAAACAATCAGTATATCAGTCTTCGTTCACAAAATGAATTTCACTCGAATCGAATATTCTGTTATGGAAATATATAGAATCTCCTTTCAATATTCCAATTGAATTTTCTATGGTTCTGTTGACACTATGAGCACAGAATTTTGCATGAACATTCAATATATCAATCTTCATTAACCAAAAAAATTTCACTTGAATCGGATATCTTTCCATTAAAATATGAGGTTTCTTCTTTTCAATATTTCAAACGAGTTTTCAATGGTTCTGTTTACACTATGGCCATGAAATTTTGCACGATGCTCACTATCAGCATCTCGCATTTGGCCACAACATTTCATTGTGATTTGTTTCGTTTTGTCAGAGATATTGAGGAACAAAAATTTGAATTCCATATTATATGGAACACCCTGTAGATTTGGCTGGTTAACGAACTAAACTGAGGTATTTGGGAACCTAACTCACCCTGAAAATTTCAATTCTTTAGGACTATTCCTTCAAAAGTTGTTGTGCTTACGACCGGACGGCGTCCCTACGGAGAGAATTTAGTTTGAAATAGTATTCTTCATCAGGGAGTCGAGCCCTATCAGGTGAAACCGAGGGTGAAACCATTCTCGGCTCAGAATTCGAAAATTACAGTCATTTGGACAAAACGATATAGAATTCGTTTAAATAGAAAGAGCGCTCAAAAATTAATTACATCCATATTCATCTAAACTCTTCTTCATTCATCTTTTTGTATCTTTTCGATATCTCTTTATCATCAATATTTAATTCACTTCTAGAAGTTTTTTGCTTTCTGGTATGGTCAAATGCACCTACAAGAAAGAGTGTTTGAAGAAGAAAGAAACTGATAGAGAAAAGTATCCGGATCTCAATAGAAATAACTTACGCTTCTTCACTGGCTTTCTAACAGGATATTGTCACCTAAAAAAGCAAATGACAGAAACTGACAAGTGTAGATTCTGTTGAAAAGAAGAGGTAACTCCTATTCACTTATTTGCAAAATACCTCGCCTTTGCTGGCCTTCGCAAAAAATATCTTGGACAGAAAAATTATAGAAGGGACATAGAGTCGCCTCCTCAGACACTGTAGTTCATTAAATCTCAGGAACTCAAGGTTGGAGAGCAATAGAATCCCCCAACAATATACAATCCATGGCAGTCACACAATGTAATCCATTCTCCTTCCCGTGGAAGTCCATTCAAAGCATAAGAACATCTTCTTTTCATTCTTCTTGTCCCCTCGATCCATCTCTGTCGTCATCGCGGAGGCCTCGCAGAGTCGCGTGCCCGCCTTCCTTCCGTGACGACGTCCATGGTGTGACACATCGTCATAATGAGAAACATATCTAGGGGTCCCTTTAACCGTATCCCCGCGTGCGTGACGTCGAAATCCAGGGAATGTCACTCTTATTAAAAGTAAATTACTTATTCGCTTTCCGCTCGCGAGTCAACACGTGGTTCGTCGACGAAAAGGACATTAACTAGACGGAAAATCTGGTGGAAATTTGTGCGGAAAGAGACGTTCTCGCGTCCTGTCATCATCGACCGGAATAATTCGACGAGTAATGTGTGGGTAGGGTTTTTCTGGTAATCACCACATGTTATTTCTGTTTTATTCCTGCCTTATCTGTACTCAGTGACCTTGGAAGGTTTGGTATCTGAAATAACAAAATTGCTATCTTCATATTTTGCCTATAGAAAAGAGCTATCTCACGAGTAGAACGCATAAACCTTGTGTAGTTTCTCCAAGTGAGGGGTTGAACAAGGGATACCGCAAGGGACGATATTGGTTCGCATCTTGTGTTTGATCTACATTAACTACCTACCAGCGAATTTAAGACCAGATCAGACAATCATTTCGCCGGCGATACCACATTTCTGGAGGAAGAGTAAGAGGCAAAGGCATACTTCGAGATAAACGGGATGATGATGAACATCAAAAAAACTCAAAGGCTTCTCGTCGAGATCCAGGCGTCCTTGGATTGTTCCATAAGAAAAACGTATCATAGGGTTGCCAAATCGTAGTTTCTCACAACACATCGACACGCTGGATCCAAGACTTTCGATGGCAACATACATGTTACAAAGGATTATACAGCTAGCTGAAACAAAAGCAACGAAAATAGCTCTTTTCGTGCACTTATTATTTAGGATGCAGAAAAACACTAAAACGCTATAAAAGAACTCAGTGGAGCAAGGGAAGGATATAGCTGTGAGGAACTTGCAATCAAAAAATGCAGTGATAGAAATGTGGGACAAAACTATCAAGAGTGTGGCATAGTGATCCGATCTGCTATTGAAGTACAGGGTATCCCATTTTGGGCACTTTTACGGGATATCTCCGTTATTTTTAACGTTAACGGGATGCGGTTTTCGCGACAGTGTGCTTCTTTTTTGTGAAACTAAAGATGGCGCAATCAGTTTTTGCATAGCTCTCTTAGTTTTTGCTCTACAGGGCGGAAATGAAAAGTATCACTTTTTAATCACCTCCCGTATCTCAGTTGTGCTTAAACTTGGAGAAATGGTTGAAACGCATTCCTATAGATTTTTTTCCGTAGAATCCAGTGGCGTAGTCAGTTTTTCAATTAAACTTTCCGTTTTTGAGTTATTGAGCAAACATACGTTTTTTTAAATTGGACACCCTGTATATTATTTTTTATTCTTATCAAGCACAATCTCAGCTTTCCAAAAACATATTATTTTATGCATTTATCTTCAAAACCAAGCTCAGAATTCAAGATTTTGTAATTAAAGTGTCAATAACCAAGTAGTAGGCTATGACTGTTTATTAAAAACAAAAAATAAATGTCAAGATTTTGTCAGAAATCGAAAATAATGTTAACATAATATCTAGATTACAAACAAGCATGTCATATTTCTTGTAATTTTCGTAAGCAGCCGTAATGAGAAAAACTTAAAACTGAATCATTAATATTATATAACAAATAATAAAAACTGAGAGAACTGTAAACTTTTAAACCAACCGACAAAGCTTTAACATTTTTTTTGTTTTTAATAAACAGTCATAGAGCCTACTACTTAGTTATTCACAATTGAATTACAAAATCTTGAATTCTGAGCTTGGTTTTGAAAATAAATGCATAAAATAATATGTTTTGAAAAGCTGAGATTGTGCTTAATAAGAATAAAAAATAATATACAGGGTGTCCAATTTAAAAAACATATGTTTGCCTAATAACTCAAAAACCGAAAGTTAAATTGAAAAACTGACTACGCCACTGGATTCTACGGAAAAAAATCTATAGGAATGCGTTTCAACCATTTCTCCAAGTTTAAGCACAACTGAGATACGGGAGGTGATTAAAAAGTGATACTTTTCATTTCCGCCCTGTATAGCAAAAACTAAGAGAGCTATGCAAAAACTGATTGCGCCATCTTTAGTTTCACAAAAAAGTAGCACACTGTCGCGAAAACCGCATCCCGCTAACGTTAAAAATAACGGAGATATCCCGTAAAAGTGCCCAAAATGGGATACCCTGTACTATACTCCTATGTCATAAACTCAGAGCTTATATTGAAGTGCCGACGTGAACTCAATGAAGAAGGAAAAAAACAAGAAGGTCTCTGTAGTCTGCTTTCCGGTTCACTCATTAATTGGAGGGGAGGAAAATCTAGCACACTAGGCAGTAAGGAAATACAAACGCCACTTACTGGTTCAGAACTATTCTGTGACACAGGCAAATGGACCTATAAGAAAGAGTTTCTGGAGAACAAAGAAACTGAAAGAGAAGTTATAGGGGAATATTACAAAAAAAGTTATAGGGGATCATTCCAAAAAGTTCATTTGCAACTTAAGAATTGTAAGGTCAATTAAGTATTTGGATCTCATCTCATTCAGTCACTTACGTATCCTCTCTGACTTTTTGCTTGGACATTATCGCCTAAGGAAGCATATTATGAGAATGGGTTTTACAGAAACTGACGAGTATAGATTGAATGCGAAAGAGGAGGAAACACCTGTTGTCTTTGTTACAAATAACCTCATCATTGCGTGCCTTCGCAAAGAATATCTTAATCTTAAATTATAGGATAATCGTGCATCAAACCTCTTTGAAGCCCTCTCAGAGACTGGAGCTCATTGACGGTGAGGTAGTAATCAGCCTAGTATAAAGTCCGAGACTCGACTAGCTCCAGAAGCTTGTTCAAACGACACAGCGAGGCTTCTTTGATGCGCGACAGAAAACCGACCGGGAATGGCTCAACCCGAGGACGAGGGGCCTCACGGCGAGGAGCATGTTTACACTATGCGAGGGAGCGGAAGCGAGGATGGTGCGCGAGTAGGTGCGCTTCGTCTAAACCCGGCTTTAAAACCATACTTCGGAACTAATCCGGTCAATGCACAAAGAACATGCATGGTGGTAATATCAAACAGAGCATACATAGATAGCTGTTTCGCCTTATTTGAGGCTCTTCAGTATGAAGGAGCTCCGTCTGCAAGACATTCTGTATTCCCTTATCTGAAGAAAGGTAGCCCATTTCTGAGAATAACAGAAACAAAACGCCATCTCCTGGGATTCTCACGAATACCTACCTCCGATGAATGAACCCTGAATAAAGTAGCGAGATGTTTATCCGTTTTTCATACAAACTGGTGGTAGTCCAACTATGTGGACTTAACCTTCAGTCGATGAAGTGGAAACGCTCGGTTAATCATCATAAACCAGACGTGGTGATAATAGTCGAAATGATGTGTTTAAGAATATCGCAGGTACAGGGTCCTTATAAATGATTGTAACAGAGCAGTTGGCTTTGAATTATTCTTTGCCGCTACATTTTAACAAACTAGGTTTACTCTAACCAATCAGAGCATAGCATGATCACAGAATTCTGTGGTTTACATGGGAAGCGGCAAAATGAGAATAATCCAAAGCCAACTGCGCTGTGACAATCATTTATAGAGACCCTGTTTAGTATAAACAATGAAGACAGAGAATAATTTGATTAAAATCAACCAATATTAAACCCATACTTCGGAACTAATCCCGTCAACGCACAAAGAACATGCATGGTGGTAATATCAAACAGCTAGCTATTTCGCCCTATTTGGGGCCCTTCAGTATGGAGGAGCATCCCAGGAAGTGGCGTTTTGTTTCTGTTATTCTCAGAAATAGGCGACATAGCTATCTATGAATGCTCTGTTTGATATTACCACGATGCATGTTCTTTGTGCGTTGACGGGATTAGTTTCGAAGTAATATTGGTTGATTTTAATCAATTAATATTATTCTCTACTTTAAATGTTTATATTATACCTGCGTTACTCTCAAACGCATGAATATTCATTTCGAATAAGTATAATTATAATCATACATGATTTCACTAGCTGAACGAATAATAGATCCACCCAACTTTCACATTGTAACATTACACAAATGATATTATCATAATGAACGTTCTGACCCAGGAATCATATATTCCCACAGTCAACTATTTGTAATATGGAGAGACACGTGGCACCAAAGGATTCATAGCATTGAATTCCGAACAGAGGAATAGATTACTTCGGAGATTAATATCGATATTTCCCCCTTGCTCGAATTGAATAACGGTAGTTTTATCACTGAATCTATTGAGTTCCGAACCCTCTTGGCCGAAATCTGCTCGGATATTGGGATACATACGATCGAATTAACATTCAACCAATTTCTATGAATAGCAATTCCGTAGAACTATATGCATACCAATCATGGGAAGGAATTGGAACAGGTATATTGGATTTTGCGTGTTTGTGACCGACCAATGTCGGCTGCTTTCGGAGAAGATAATGTATTTCTTCTTTTGTTTGCTTGTAATGGGCGTATGGAAGTTTACACTCTGTATTTTTGAGCATCATTATGTTCATTAATAATTCAACTTTCCTAATCAAATCTGATGGCTACTAGTTACCTTGAAAATAAGTTTTCGGTCGACCGTGAAGAAAGTTGAATTCACTAATGAATAAATTGAGATATTCAGATCAATAGTTGCGAATACATTAATATTCATATTTTTTACACTCAAACAACAGTGCAAAATTTCTAGCCTGAATGATGTTGTTGAAAATACATACAAATCCAACCATTCGATATATATTCGATGTACCTATACATATAATACACCTTACCAGAAATCTTGACACTCCCCATCAAATGTTCAATATAACATGACAATTGTTTGGTTGTGGAATATTCATGCTTATCACTTAAATGGTATAGTACAGTAGGTACCTAATTATTATTCAGTTTGACTAGGTTAGATAGTAGCCTTACCAGGGCCGTATGTAGGTACTACTGCGCCTGATGTGGCAAGATTCTCTTCAGCGCCCCCAAATTGGCGTAGTTTTTTTCCCTTCTCTTTATTTGGGTTCTACCCTTATTGACAATGTACCCAAATTCGATCTTTAAGTAAATCAATGGATATAATATTATATATTCTTTATCAAAAACTACCAGATACACACAAACACCCAGACCTCTACAGGAATCGAACCCTCAACCTTCAGCCACAATAAGCTACAAATTCGTAAATAATGCAATTCTGAAATTCTTCCTGTAAATATCTCATTTTCCATTTGGAGTGCTACATACTTTAGTTTCTTCTGAAGTTCAAAAAAACTTGAACTTCAAAAGAATCAAAAGTAACACTCCTTTACCTCGTGACTAAAATTCTACGTTTCTCTATTCCACACCGTGATACATTTATCGAAATAACAAATATAATAGCTAGGTACCTTTAGTATTTACTTCATTCAAAATCTTACCTCAATATTGACTATATAGTTATTCATTATACAGGGGAAAAAGTATTAGATTTTAGCTCGAGGTTATGTCTCCCGACGCGAAGCGGGAAAAAAGTAAGTAGGTCCTTTTTTCCCGGCTACATAGAGAATCAGTTTTTTGACAGGGAAAAAAGTAATTTCGAAAAAGTCATATTTTGTGACCTGTCAAGAGATATGTCACATTTTTTTCCCGTCACAGAAAAAATTATGTTTTTCGACGATTTTCCTGATATTATTGCACAAAAATCACAAAAATCTATTCGTACAGGCAACACAACTACATGATCATCTATCTAATCTACACATCTACAGTACCTAACTCTTCTTTTCCCTGCTTTTAACAAAGTAACAGGGGTTGCACAGTGCACATGGCCCGATTCGATTAAATCGGGCCGTGTGCACTATCCAATACGGCAGGGTATCTAAACGAGCCCTTTTCGGCTTGTCAGCGGACACATCTATGTACACGCGACCGGTTTTCACATCCTACCTGCCGGAGTCGCGACATCACTCCTTACGCAAAAAAATATTTTTGGCCTATACATGAAAACCGTGACATGTTACCCCAATATTTGGTTGGCTCTTCTATATTTTATTATTTGAATTTTTTTGGCGCTCAAATTTTTTTCATTCATATTTTTTGGCGCCCCTGCGGACCTTGCGCCTGTGGCGGGGGCCACTTGGCCACACCCTAGATACGGCCCTGAGCCTTACATCCAGACTCTTTGTAGAATTACCAGATTGTGCAACGTTTCAATATTTCATGCAAAGATTAAGGAGAAAAAGATAGGAAACGCCCGTACAAATCTAGTACTAAAATTTCACTACGTTTTTCGGTTAGTTGATTAGTTCTGATACATAGATGGCTCTGAAAATGATAAATTGTTCAATACAGAAAACTGTTATAATAGGCGCCAAATTCGAGTTCCATTATTCCTACATTAAATTTAGACGCCGAGCCCAGAAAAAAAATCCTGATTGATTTTTTAAGGTACCTTGAATGCATCTGTGCTCTGTAAAAAGAAACAGAAAACTAACAGTTATTGCACTAACTCAAACCTGGCGAAGTCCCATATGCAGCTGCCTTCTATAAGAATTCGAAGAAAGATTATCGCAATTTAAAACTCCAAACTCCATTTTACATTCGTAGTGATTCATTTTGATGGATTGCTGTTTCTATAAGCGATAATAGACACCTAATTGCAGGCTCAGGTTTTCGAGTTTTGATTAAAACTTTTTAACAGCAAAAAGGCGATATAGCACTGAAAATAGAAAGGTTTTGTGAAAACTTGTATAACACTATCATTGTGTTGTAAAACTCTTAATTGTGGCTATATATACAAGGTGCCAATTCAAGAACTTGCCTGGCTAATTAAGTCATGACAGATATATTTCGATAGGAAAGTACCCACTTGATAGAGACGAATAAGAATGGGGATAATGGTCGAAGTCGAAATGGTCTAATTACACGAAAACAAAAAAGGAAGAATTTTTCAAAAATGGCCATTGTGAGTGACAATCGTTTTTTCAATCTCTTTCGGTCAGAAAGTTGTAGTTTATCCTGTACAGCAAGATCACATCAATCAACCTAAATAGAGAATGGACACAAGAGATTAATATTTCAATAATGTAACAAGTTGATCTTGAAAATGAATCTAGAAGGAGATACAGGAGAAAATAAAATATAGCAGTATTTGGTAATACACCTTAGCCTATTGACCCTACAAATAGATATTTGATACACATATATTGTTTAAATTCTCCACAGAATTCAATGTATTGTTTATTCATATGATTTCAAATCATTATCATTCTCGTCTTGGTGCTGGGATAGGTGTTTGTAGCTGATAATTTTGAGAGCAAATAATAAACTTGTAGTACACAGTCTGTCCTGATCATGCTATCTAACCATGATAAATTTCTCCAAGAAATCTTGAAAGGTGATGAAATGCAGTTGACTGCATTCTGTGTTTCTCAAAAAGCATTGTTATGAGCCTTTCATTTTCATCTCTTTGGTTGAAATGTTGTAGTTTAGTATCGGCCAATTCGTACATAAATATTGCTAGGGATAATGGAAGATATACATTATATCCATCACAAATATCGGGAAACTCTCAAAATTCTGTAGATGCTCAAGAAAATTATGTCACGTCTTTAGTTTCGTCACAAGAATTAGTTTGGTGTTTTAGTTATTCCAACTTCACGTCTTAAATGAGGTCCTGAAAGCTAAAAAATAATTGGCATATAATGGAGCATAATAAGTCGAAGTAGCGCCCATTTTGCCCACCCTGCCCAGCAACATCATATCGACTCAAGGAGACAATGAATACAATATATAAATATTTCAATAAAAATAAATATGAAAATTATTTATCGACCGTAATTGTTATTAAATTGAGAGTTTATTAGGATTTCTCGGTCGAAGGATCAGTGATACACTTATATATTACCCAAGCTTTCGGTAATTTTTATTACCTTTCTCAAGGATCTACAAATAATATACATATGTATGTATAATAATTTTGTCACTTTAGTCCCTTATAACGGTATATTTATTTGTAGATCCTTGAGAAAGGTAATAAAAATTACCGAAAGCTTGGGTAATATATAAGTGTATCACTGATCCTTCGACCGAGAAATCCTAATAAACTCTCAATTTATTTCAATAAAGTTACAATTTTAATTATGAAAATTAAAATAAATCGAAAAAAGGGGATATATAAGAAAATAATGGAAAGCAGTGTTTGGTAACACACATCAGTCTTCATATGGTTGTTTGGTTGAATGCACTATATCAATATTTCAATAAACTTACAAGTAAAATTATTTAAATTAAAATAAATCGGAAAAAGAAGATATATAAAAAAATAATGGATAGCAGCATTCGGTAACACACCTCAGTCTTCATATGGTTGTTTAGTAAACATATATGTCAAAAACTTTTCGCACAATTCAACTTTCACGGATACGACTCCACTTTATTATCAGTCCTCTCCTCTTGGTGCATGGCTAGGTGTTGGTGGTCCTATCAATACGACTTTCCCAGGTGCGTTGCATTTGTTTCTTGAACATACTCTGCAATAACTCACATTTCTTCCATACTGTTGCCTTTCTTTATCACAGAAGTCCATTGTAGTGCATCCTTTTCTATAGAGTGGGTTAATTTTCTGGCCCACAAGATATTCCTCGTAACATGCATTGTTTTCTGGCGGACAAGGCTTAACAGCAGCTGCTTCTGTCTGACATTTCACTTTTTCTTCAAGCCCCATACAGGAGTAGCAACGAAGCGAATGAAGCGAAGTGAAAAATTGAAATATTGCTAGTGATAATAGAAAGATATACATTACATCCATAACAAATATCAGAAAAATTTGGAAGTTCAGTGAATGTTGTAGAAACTGTGGTCACCTTTCAAGTTTCATCACCACAATCAGTTTCGTTGTTTTGAATTTCCAACTATATGTCTGATAAGTCCTGGATATACATAAAAATAATTGGTATTTAATGGAGCGTAATTAGTCGATAATTTTAAATGCAAATGATAAACTTGTAGCACACAGTCTGCCCCAATGTTTGCTATCATACCATAATAAATTCATTCAATAGACCTGAAATCATTGAACATCAAGGGAAGGTCGATTTTCGTGAAAATGCATCAAATAGATCAACGACATAGTTAAATGAAAGGCCAACTGTTTATAATATCATAAAATTAAGACACAGAAGTATGATATTCGACAGAGAAAACACTGATTTTCCAGATATTTCATCAACCAGATACCTGTTTCATTCAAAGTTCACGGAGGAAAGAAAACATGGTTTTTCATGAAAATAACGCGACTTGAATATTTGCATTGCTTGTGATAATCAGATGGCAGTGGAATTACAGATGGCCTTCGATTGTGCGTCAAAGACCATTTATAGCTGAGAAAAGCAATTGGCAATTGCCATAAAACCTATTATAGAGGTACATAGTATCAGAGCATAAGTTTTACCTAAAACTGACATCTTATAAAGGTCGCAACGGGATAAGAATAAGATATTCGCGAGCTCCTTACTTGTGAAAAGTGCAGGCTCAATCAAGTTAAGAAATACCCGATTAAACCTCTGTAAGTGTATCAATTCGAGAGCCTGTAGTAAGTAGAAGTTTCTTGAGAAGTGATATCAGCATTGTGTTTAAGTTTAAATATACTTAATTGTATTATGATTCTTATCGATATTCTCTATACAGTTCATAAATTTTGCAGCACATTCACTTCCGATTTAAGAGATTTTGTTCACAATGGGAGATCCCTTAGATATTCTCAAAAACCTCGCTATGTGGTGGTCCCTGGAATATTCCCAAAAAGCTCACAATGTAAAGGTTATTGGGAAATTCTCATACTTGTAAGAATGTTACAAGTTCTTTATGCGAATATCCCATTGTGAGCAGTTTGAGAATTTCCACAAGGGATATCTTTGAGAGCTCTCTGGGAATATCCCTGAGGCGGAAATTTGGAGGAGATATAGAGCTCCCAGCAACCTCGCAGGGACATCACAAAAGTACTCTCAATCTTCCGAAAAGATATCGCTGGGATATCTATGCGACGTCTTTGTTGTTGTTGTGTTGACTGGGAAAGATCTGACAATGGGCTTCGTACCTATTGCGGCTAACAAAATTTAACGTATACATCGTACCTCATTATACTGGCTGGAATCATGGACACTCTATGATAACGTGAATGCACTCAACTACCTTTAAATGTGGACCAGTAGAAAATATTGAAGGTGCCATTTGAAAATCGAATCACCAACATGGAAGTTATTAGAAGATCCGGCAAGGTAAAGCAAGTGGAGCTCACAGATGAAAAGAAAAAGATACATTATCTAGGACATACAATTTGTGGCCGAAAATACAGCATCGTACGACTGACTATACGGGAGAAGATAGGAGGCAGAATAAAGAAAGCAGAAGAAGTATACGACAAAGATGAATCTCCTGATTGGGAAATCTTACAGAATGGTTTGGTTGCAGTTTTACAAAACTATTTAATTAAGAGTTCCAGCTCCAAAAGTCAGGACAGCCATGATGATTGATGACTTGGAGAATGAGAAGCACTATCCTTGACAATAGACAGACAAGCTTTCATATATATTAATATTTTAATTTCATGAATATTAGTTGATCATTCAGATGATATTCAAACAAAACTCACTCGTAGCTAAAAACCCGTAAAACCGGCGAAAGCACAAACAATAATCAAGCATCCTTCTCCAATCGTATTCCCAAGCTTCCGGAACTTTTTCGCTTAATGCCCCCCAGATAACCACAATTTCCTGGTGCTCGGCGGATTCCTGCATCACCTACTGCGTCGCTGACATCGAGATTGTTTATTGGCGAAGGCCAAGAGAGCTCCGCTACTATCTACATTCAGCAATAGCATGATTTACTGGCCGATATAGAGACGCCGGCGTCGGTGCAGCGTCGCCAGTTGCGGCACGCCGTCGGATAACGCTCCGACGCCGCGATTTATGGATCCGTTTGCTGAAATACGATGCCCGATTTTAATTATCGCGACCATTCAAATTAAATAAAACATCGTAATTCAGTTGGAGCGGCGTCGAGAGCTGAAAATGGGAGGAAACGACGCGCAGTACGGCGTCGGTGATAATCTGTAAGCGTCCGTGGTCTTTTTGCTGCCGTCGTTTTTGTAGCGATTATTGTTTAATGTTTTGTTCGGTTGTGATTACTTTTAGTTTTCATTCGATTTGATTAACTTTCTTGAATGCTATGATTTAATGAAAAATTAGTTGCAGTAGGTGATATGTCATTCTTGATGATGGAATATTAACAGTTTATTTGGTAAAAGATCTTCCAATCATTTTTGTACCCTCGTTTGTCTATTTCAATTATAGCGTCCATTCGAATTAAATATAACATTGTAATTCAGTTGAAGCGGCGTCGAGAGCTGAAAATGGGAGGAAACGACGCGCAGTAAGGCGTCGGTGATAATCTGTAAGCGTTCGTGGTCTTTTTGCTGCCGTCGTTTTTGTAGCGATTATTGTTTAATGTTTTCTTCGGTTGTAATTACTTTTAGTATTGATTCGATTCGATTCCTTGAAATTCTTTGAATGCTATGATTGAATAAAAAATTTAAAAAAACCTTAGCGTTTCTGTGGGTTTGGAAAAGCATAATACAGGGTGCGGCAGCATAACTTCCTTTTTTGAAACTCAATAAAACGCATTGTATGAATCAGAAAATTTTTATTCGTTTTTTATAATATAGGCACATACATAAAGTTTTATTTTACCCAGTTTTGAAGACAAAATCATGTAGGTGACGTCCCCCATCCTCCATACACTGAGTAAACCGATTTCTGGCGTTTGTCATGACTCCAGCCAGTATAGCAGGCGTTATTTTGGCAATTTTTTCCTGGATGTTGTTCTTCAAATCTTGGAGGGTCCTTGGGCGGTTCACATAAACACGAGATTTCAAAAAATCCCATAGAAAAAAGTCACAAGGGGTCAAATCGACAATTGCATCAAAGGCCTTTGCATTCACCTAAAGTCACAGTGTGGTGTGCAGTTTCCTCAAGTGGAATTATTGGTCCCTGGTTCTTTGAGGAAGAGGAAGTCACAGTGACAGTAAATTCGGACCGGTATCTAAACATGTTACAGGATTTTTTTCCCACATCCAATAAGAAATTGCCAACATAACGCTGGCTGGAGTCATGACAAACGCCAGAAATTGGTTAACTCAGTGTATGGAGAATGGGGGGCGTCACCTACCTGATTTTATCTTCAAAACGTGGTAGAACAAAACTTGACGTATGTGCCTATATTATAAAAACGAATAAAAATTTCCTGATTTATACAATGCGTTTTATTGAGTTTTAAAAAAAGGAAGTTATGCTGCCGCACCCTGTATAAGGCAGTGGTCCAGCATTGGGAGCTGAATAACAGAAAATCTCTCTGAATAAACTATCATGGACTAACTCGAGCTGAAAAATTAGTGATGATTGCACCTACCGACACCCGAAAGCTCCAAAAGCTATCATGAGCTGTGCTTCGGTTGATGGTGGGGCTTCTGACAGGGAACGTCGGTACCAATATTATATGTTCCGTATGTAAAAATCAACAGATCAAATTTGCTGGCTCTGTGAATCAGAAGCAAAAACAGCTCAACAGGGTATGGAAGTGTCGAAAACCTTCTGATCAAGAACAATTTGTATGAGGAAGTCGGTACTGAATACCCAGTTATAACGGCCAAGTCTCCTGAGAAAGTTGCTAGGTAGAGTATAGACGACCTTTTGGCTTTCCATGAATAAGTTAGAGAACGAAAGATTCACATGGTCGCAGTTCTCAGAAGCCTAACCTAGGCATAACGAGGCCAGTTTTAATAAGTCATAATCCTCACAAAGTTTCAGTCACTTTTTGGAGACAGAAATAAAACTGCGACTAGACCTTCTGGGTTATAAAACCATATCTCTGAGGAATATATTCGCACCTGTATACCCTAGAATCTCCTCAGCTTCACCCCCACAATCCGACACCATTCTTTATCTACCCTTGACAGCATGCGTAAATATCGTAGAAAAAATCGTCCTTGGATGTTTACAGAAGCATGCTCGCTAACGGTGTCTCCAATATACGTATGTAAAAGCATATATCGCCTTATCTGGACGCTCATCTCCTGAAAGTGAAAAGTGCCACCGCTGCTGCCAGCTACCCGCTCTAAGCCTTGATTCATTGCCACTTCCATCCGTATCCTGTTGATTTCAATTGGGGACGCTCTGCGGTTACACCGGAAGCCGAGAGCTGGCCCGTTTTCGTCGAATTTCCACTCGGAGATATCCTGCGAGCCTTTTTTCTGATATCGAGAAGTTTGTGAAATATCTGTCGCTCATCTTGAGAATATAATTAGGGGTTGAACTGAATTGTTCGATTTATGATTGGGCTCTAAAGGTGCTGTGAAACAAAAAGAAACTACATTAGTGATCATTGAGTATGTACATTGTACAGGTGTATATAGCCGCATATTTGTACAAATAGTGGCATTCAGAAAGTTTGATGTATCGTGAAAAATAGGTGAATAATTTGGGATAATTGCAGGAATATATGAAAGTTGTGTTGAAGCTATTCATCCACAAAGAGGAATGATGATAAATGCAAGTGATAATCGAAGCAGATATATTTACTTGTTGGATCAACAGATTCTCAGAATGGTCTCTCCCTTGTTTAGGCGATTGTAGATTGTTAAGGGGGTTAAATTCCACTGACAACCTTGAGATGTATTATGCTTCTCATCAGAACTGTTTTCGTAACTGCGCTACAGCTGGCCCTCTTGTTCCAGAGCTTCAATTAACAACAGTATCTGAGAGAGCTTCGAGGAGGCTGAATCCTCGTTGCTCTTATTATACTCCTATCCAATATACAGGGTGTCTGTGAACAAATGCAACGGACTTAGGGAGATGATTCCTCGATGAAAATTAGCAGGGGTAGTTCATATAATTTTTTTTCGGAATCGACCTCCATTTCAAGATTTTTTTTAGTTGTCCTAAAAAACACTATGTCATAAAACTATACATAACTGATGAGTCTCGTCCTTAACTGTTTAATTGAGGGAATATTTCTTGGCTTCAGGACTGTGGGGTGAATTATACACACTTTTTTAAATCGCCGACGTTTCGAACCTTTTTGGGATCTTCTTCAGGGCTGCAAGAATATTTATTTCTTAGTCTTGAGAGAGTTTACAAATATGTGTAAAATACAATTTAAACTTTACGATTCACGAACTCAATTAGGTATATGAGACACTATTACAAACAAGCTACATGGACACAGATTAGAAAGAGACCAACATTCAGGTGGAATTTGCAGTTATAAACTTTTTTTTTGTATTATTGTATTGTTTTATTAAAATTTTTTTTTTCCTTTATAATTTTGTTTATATTTTTGTATCATACAAACTCAATTCCCCATTATTGATTATATAATTGTATTTCAATTCTTACCAATTTGGTCTGGTGTATTTGGACACGGTGGATGTTTGGTTTCATTATTCGTCTTCGCTACCAACATCAAACTAGCTTTTTACCCCCTGGGAAAACTTAACACCATATACTCAAAATTAAAAGACCCCTACCCAAAGTTAACAAAATCCAACTTAGTCTATCAAATTCCCTGTAAAGGTTGCAACTTATCTTATGTTGGCATGACAAAACAATATTTGAAAAACAGAATATACCAACACAAATACGACTGCGGAGAAAATAACAAAGACAAAAACGAGAAAACTGCTCTTGCTATACACCATTTCAACGAAAAACACGACTTCGATTTTGATGCAGTAAAAATACTTGACACAGAAAAAAATTATCAAAAAAGATGCATTAGTGAAATGATATATATATCCATTAATAAAACAGTAAATGTCAGATCAGACATACAAGGTTTGAATAATATTTATAACGGCCTGTTAAGAGAAATATAATTGAAAGGGGTATTATGACGAACTAACGGAAAAAGAAACGTATTCAAGAATTGATAACAGGAGACGGAGAACTCCGTCGATCAGTATCATATAGTGACTGGCCACGGAAACATACCACCAACAAGACACGTAAACAAAGACGAATAAATGAAACCAAACATCCACCGTGTCCAAATACACCAGACCAAATTGGTAAGAATTGAAATACAATTATATAATCAATAATGGGGAATGAGTTTGTATGATACAAAAATATAAACAAAATTATAAAGGAAAAAAAAATTTTTAATAAAACAATACAATAATACAAAAAAAAAGTTTATAACTGCAAATTCCACCTGAATGTTGGTCTCTTTCTAATCTGTGTCCATGTAGCTTGTTTGTAATAGTGTCTCATATACCTAATTGAGTTCGTGAATCGTAAAGTTTAAATTGTATTTTACACATATTTGTAAACTCTCTCAAGACTAAGAAATAAATATTCTTGCAGCCCTGAAGAAGATCCAAAAAAGGATCGAAACGTCGGCGATTTAAAAAAGTGTGTATAATTCACCCCACAGTCCTGAAGCCAAGAAATATTCCCTCAACTATACATAACATGATTCATCGAGTAGATGTTACTCACACAATTTGTTTTGATCCCATAACTTTATTACTAGGGGTTGAAATAACAACCCCTAATGATTTTCCTTCAAAAATTGTTTTCGTGATATAAATTTTCGAACTTATGGTTTCCCATTCAATTTGGGAGAAAAAAAGTCTCTTGTAAAATTTCGATACAGTCGATACTCATCACGGAAAAAATAAAAACTTACGAGCAGTTATGTTCACTACTCATTCCATTTCATCGTTTGTTTCATGAAATGAATATTCTAAGATATTGTTTATGCTCAAAATTGGTTTTAATGTTAATGTTAGTCAATCGAAAGAAAGTTCTACTTGTGAAATTAAAATACTACAGATATAATTTTCTTCCGGAAATAAGTAATTAAACATTCAGAAAGATTTATAGAACATCTTACTTTCCTGTCATAGACATACAATATCTTAGATTATCCATTCTATGGAACACTTAAACAAAGAAATGGAATGAACAGTGATCATAACTGCTTGTAAGTTTTTATTCTTTCCGAGAAAAGTATCGATCGTATCAAAACTTTTGCAGGAGACTTTTTTCTCTAAAATTGAATGGAAAACCATAGGAGAATTTTATCTTTCGAAAATCTATCCCACGGAAACAATAAATTTTTTAACGAAAACAATAAGGGGTTGTTATTTTCAACACCGTATAATAGAGGTATGAGATCTAAAAATTTGTGTGAGTAACATCTACTTAGTGCTTCAGATTATGTATAGTTTTATGACATGAGGCTTCCTCATGTGTGCTTCTCTTTCAGTTTTTCTCTTCTGCAAAAATTTAATCAATCTTTTCGGGGCATTTGCCCAGACCATACAAAGGTTCTTTGGGGTATGTGGATGTTTAGCTTCACGGTTTAATTCATTATTCTCTACTCAATGTACGTATTATTAAAGCCGTTTAATATTGAACTTCTATGCTTGCTCCCAAAAAATTATCAAAGTAAGACATCGTTCATCTTAAATATCAATTTATAAACATATTTGCACAAACTTTATCGATTCCTTTTATCACACCAACTCCTCTCGAAACCTGAATCATTAATGAATGCATTAGCGCTTCTTTTGCAAAGACGCCATCGAGAAGTACCTGTATATTGACAGAAGCAACCTAATATAGCGATAACTTCGTAAAACTACTCTTAGAAAGCTTGTATAAACATAATCTTCCGACGCAATTCAACATACCTACAAGTTTCCACTTACGATGCAATTCATGATAGTTGGCAAACGAAATAACATACGAATGTAAATATTTAATCCTAAAATGTTGTTCGCATATCTAGATTGTGCATTTATTTACATAACAACAAGAAACTTAGCGTTCAAAGTGTACACTAAGAACCTAGAGTGAATCATTCTCGAATAATGAATACATGTTAAGCAGAAGTGCAGTGCATTCAGAAACAGAATTGAATTTCAGTTTTTCCTACAACATTGTACGTTCTCGCAATTTCACGATATGACGAATGAATAATGAATTCGAGAATTTTTTGTAATGGGAAATGAGTTGGAAATGACGAACTACATCTCAATTGTCTTCACTGAATTCAATAACTTCGGAACTTTTAGTGATAGGAAGTATTATCTTTCTTCAGACATTGAGTCATTTTGATTGAAACTCTATCTTCGTCAAGAGGCAGAATGAATACTCATAATCCAATCTGATTATGTTGAGATCACCATGAATTCCGAATTTTTTTATATACATAAATTATATTCTGCATTCTCACGTTAAGTATCTATATTTTAAGCGTTCAGTTTATGCCATCGAGTATATTATAGTCGTAATATTCGGTTCACCTAGTGTCTTTCAGTTATACGGGGTATTAAAAACCAACATTTCTATACCTTGGGAGCTAAGGTATTTCAGACGTCAAGAGAAAAAAAAATTCTATAGAAACATGTGCCCCAAATGGTTCATTTTGGAGATTGATATTAGAGAATTTCGATTTTCGAAATATTAACCACTTGCGCAAATGAATACAATGAAATTTACAGAAGATATTTAATTTTTTTCACTCACAACAAATCAAAAATTGACTTCGTATTTATTTATTTATTTATTTATTTATTTATTACAGACAAGGAATACAACAGACTATTTAAAGTCCACTACTGCATTCACAAATACATAATTCGAGGTATATTAGAATGAATCAACTGAAGAAAAACAATTCCTTTGAACCCAATCCAAAAATGAATATTATAATAATAATACAATAATAATATTTAATAATAATAGATATTATAGAAAGTTTTTAAACATACAAAAAAAAAATATCGAAACGTTATAATGAGAAGTGATTTTTCAAGGATTTCTTAAATGCATTCGAATTAACAGAAAATAGATTAAAATGGTTATTTATATCATTACAAAGATGAGCCATTCTTTGAAGTGGCGAATTCTGGGCGCATCTGGTATTTCGAAATTTGATATGAAAGACATTAGAACGTCTCAGTCTCCTATCAGGTATATTAAAATCGATTTGCCGCAAAAGGTAACTGTCATGAATCTCGAAGTTAATTAGTTTGACAAAGAATAAAATATCATTAACCTTTCTTCGATCATCAAGACTGATCATGTTAAAGAATTTAAGCCTAATATTATAGTTTTCAGCATTACCAGGAACAAGGCGGAACGTACATTTGAAGCTCAAAAATCTGAGAAACCTCCTTGAACATTTTCAATACGGCTTATGTATGTCAAATATTGAGGACACCAAACCGTTGAAGCGTAATTTAATTTGGAGAATATGAAGGAGAAGTAGAGAGTTTTGAGAGTATTCAAGTCACTAAATGGGCGGCATTGACGAATCAAGTACCCCAGCAGCCCATTAGAGGAATTTATAACGGCCTCAACGTGAGCATCAAAAATCAGTTTGGAGTCGAAAATTACTCCAAGATCTCGAATTTGGCTTACTCTACATAGCTCTTCACCGCCGAGATGGTACGGGTAGTTGATAGGGCGCTTATTTCTTGTGAAAGTAATAACCTGACATTTAGAGATATTTAAGACCAGGTAATTCTCAATACAAAAACTTAAAAATAAATCAAGCTCACGCTGGAGCCGAACACAGTCCTCAATGCACCACACTCTCATAAACAACTTCAAGTCGTCAGCAAAGAGTAAAAATCTACAACTCTTGAAGCATTTTGATATATTATTTATATATATAAAAAGAGGAGTGGTCCAAGGTGGGAACCCTGGGGGACCCCGGAAGTGGTTATATAAACCTTAGAGGAGTAACCTATAACAGACACAAACTGTAGTCTCTTCGTCAGATAGGATTCAAACCATCGCAACATAACACCACCCACACCAACACCAGCAAGAGCGGACACGAGACGTTCAATATTAATTTTATCAAATGCCTTACTGAAGTCGGTATAAATGGCATCGACTTGAATGCGAAGGTCCAAAGAATCATGGAGGAACTCAGTAAAATCAATGAGATTGGTCTCAACCGATCTCCCCTCTGAAACCCATGCTGTTCCTGGATTATTTGATCACCAACCAAATAGGAAAGTGAAATGTGAATAAGTTGCTCAAACACTTTTCGAAGATACATAATTTACTTATCGGTCTATAATTCTTAACGTTAGTCCTGTCTCCAGTCTTAATATGGGAACAATGCATGCTTCCTTCCATCTGTCAGGAAACACACCACTTCGTAGAGACTGATTAAAAATTGAAGTAAGTGGATACTTCAACGAAGAAGCACAAAGAACAACAAAGCATGAGGGAATGTTATCGGGTCCAGCCCCTTATTTTTATTTAGTTGTTCAGAGCCTGTTCAACCTCATCTACAGAAAACTGGACACCACAAAAATTACGAGAACAATGTAGAGTCTCAGTTAATTTGATGCTACCTGGGAGCTAGAAGGTGCCTCAACGTAAACACTCCTGAAATATTTAGCAAAAAGCTCACATGATTCCTGACCTGTTTTAGAGATTTCACCGTCAAAAGTCATGGAGCTGGGAAAACTAACATTTTTTTCTTTAGTGGTAACGAATGAAAAGAGTTTTTTTGGATTAACAACAATTTCAGATTGTATTTTGTTAATATATTCCTTGAAATCTTCTTTAATGTGAATCTTACAGAGCTTTCTTAACTTCTTAAATTCAATGTAATGCCTTTGATCTTTATACACCTTCCACTTATTATGAAGCTTCAGTTTACGTTTCAACAATTTAATTGTCCTGTGACTGAAATAACTGGGATATTTTTTGCGGATTTTCACTCTAGGTACACACTGGTTAATCACATCTTGAAGACGTTTATAAAAAATATCGACATTAGTATTAACGTCATCACTTATCAGTACCTGATTCCAGTTAATGTTATCAATTTTAGAATTAATCAAATCATAATCTGCTCTCTTGAAATTAAGGCACTCTCTCACATTACCTTTCAAATCTCTCCAGTGATAACCAGTGTGAACAAAGAACTCAAGCGACGGGTGAAAAGTGTCCTCCGGGGTCAACGGACTGCAACATTGCGAAACAGTGCGTATCAGACTCTTATTACAAAGCACTAAATCCAGAGTATTATCTTTAAAATTTCTAATAGTATTAAATTGCTGTAATTAATATTCGGTTACAATAATAATTCTTTGAAAACCTAAAATCGGTTCATTTGCAGACCCACGTAATATGGAATTTGCTACATATTTTGAAATAGATGTATATTGGAGCTTACAAACATTGAACCTTGTTTCCTTACACCTAGTATATCAGTATACACATACCATAACCCATTCATGCTTTTTTCTGGAAGCAGAATTGCAAAATCTCCATTTTTTCTGGCTCACCTATTATTCTCAAATATCTTATAAATACCTTTGGCATTTGAAAATGAAGTATTAGTCTGAGATGTTACCAATGTTATTTAATCAACTAGGTTATTGAAGCCAGCGACTAATGATCAAGATATTTAACGCGTTAATAGTTCGAGGCCATTAGTCGCTAGATTAATAACGGGTTGATTACAAAATTATTTGACGATCTTAATATGAATTTTTAATTAATTCTTGATTGAAATACATACTCATTCTGCACAAGACATACATTTGACATAATATAATTTCAATGTTTCTATGTTCCAGTAAAGTTTTTACATTTCTCATAGTGCTTCTGAATACTTTGTGTACGGTTGCCTTGAGGATTGCACACTAAAATAGTATAAATTGAGTATTAAATTGGTCATTAATGATCAATTTTCTATACACATTAAAATCACCTTTTATTTGAGATCGACGGAAAAAAAGTATTTAAATGGGCAATAGTCACCAACCATTAGGGAAAAATATAAAACCAGATGTATTGGATCGAACTTTATAGCCATAATCGAAGGCTCATATGAAACATCAACCTTATCAACATATTCAAACATTGAATAATTACAAATAAATGTTCGAAAGCTGAAATCGAATCGTTATTTTTCAGCATAATGGTTTTCTAAGTATACATTTATCAAAATGATATAGCCTGTCGTCAGTTACTTCCTGCCCCGCTAAATGCTGAGGCCATTTAGCTCGATGTTGGCCGAGCTTCTCTCCCCATTCTATAAACCGATACCGTAATTAATAACAAACAATGCTACAAAGATGGCATTGATATCAACTCGACTCAACTTTCGATATTGTCTACAGACCAGGCTCAGTTTTCACGTGAAATATAGCGTTCTCTCTTCGCCATCAATATCAATTTATGAAGTTCGATACGAGTTTGATAACCTCTCTAGGAAATGAAAATGAGACTTTCGAATATAACTTGCGACAACTAGTGCCTTTGCTTGAACAACGCCTATACATCAACTGAGAGCAATAGACGATTTGATTTATTTGGTATTTGGGGGAATCAATTTGTTCGTTCAGGGTAGTTTCGAAACAGGTTCACACTGTTAAATAAACAAGGAGGAATTTCAGCTAATTTTCGATTATGAGGGTTGCAGTCGATAGTTGAGTTGAGTTGCTACTATATACTTTGACGATATTTTTGTCTGTAGCGTTTATTTTGCATCTACCTATACTCTGTTGAATCAGAAAAGCATGCTACATTTAGGGTTTGTGACTTTCTACTTTGTTTTATTAAATGTTCAACATTGCATTCAAGAATTTCAATTCCTAACCTAACCTTACTTAACCTAACCTGCCTATCTAGGAAATGAAAATGAGACTTACTAATGTAACTTTCGACAGTTAGTGCCTTTGTTTGAACAAGATACCGTAATTTTTAACAAACAATACCACAAAGATGGTATTGATATCAACTCGACTCAACTTTCGATATTGTCTACAGACCAGGCTCAGGTTTCACGAGAAATATAGCGTTCTCTCTTCGCCATCAATATCAATTTATGAAGTTCGATACGAGTTTGATAACCTCTCTAGGAAATGAAAATGAGACTTTCGAATGTAACTTGCGACAACTAGTGCCTTTGTTTGAACAACGCCTATACATCAACTGAGAGCAATAAACTATTTGATTTATTTGGTATTTGGAGAAAATTAATGTGTTCGTTTAGGGTAGTTTCGAAACAGGTTCACACTGTTAAATAAACAAGGAGGAAATTTAACTAATTTTAGATTATGAGGGTTGAAGTCAATACATGAGTTCAGTTGCCACTTTAATTGAAGACATTATTGTCTGTAGTGTTTATTTTGCATCTACATACTCTGTTGAATCACAAATGTTACACTTGAGGTTGGTAACTTTCTGCTTTGTTTTCATGAATTTTCATTATTGCATTTAAAAATTCGATTCCTAACCTAACGTAACCTCTCTAGGAAACCAAACTACAACTAGTGCCTTCGTTTGAACAATGCTTATACATCAACTGTCCAGTTCCTGAGTATTGACGAACCTCAGAAAATGGAATGGTTTTAGCGATGAGATTTCTTCGTCCCTAATAATTTTCTCTCCGAGCACTCTCAAATTCAATCAATTTCATTGATACCTTCCTTATAGCATAAAACTTGAAATTCATTAATGCTATTATAGAAGATTTGTGATGACAGACGCCATAACGTGTAATCTACCGCGACCACTGCAACCCAAGTTTCATAGTATTGATAACATCTATCAGGTGTCCCAAGGTGAAGGGCCTATTTGATTATTATTATTATTAGGATTTTTTTGTCCATCCTGCATAACTGACTACTATAATTCAAAAGCAGTGACATAGATCAGATCAATATCTAATGACTTGCTAAATTTCTGATTCAAATCTCAGATATTGAGCGAACTAGAGTCATTTTCGTAACACGCCAATTTGATCTAATAAGCTACTCACTTTGGGACACCCGATATTAAAAACTATCACTTTTTATGAAAAAACGAACTTGTGGGCTGTTATCTTCTTTAAATAAAAAAAGTTCTGGATTTCTGCGAAATGTCTTCTAATGTTTTTTTCGATAGAAAAAAGCTTCAGAATGATGTTGTGTTATCCTGCCTCCTTCAATATATGGATAGGTTTTAAAAACATTCATTTGGTTTCATTTTGCAATTTAAATACAGTACAGTACAAGCCAAAAAAAAACTTTTTTTCCTGAAAATAAATGCGAAACATTCAAACCCAAGAAATAAGAGAAAATACTCGTGCTTTCTTTGTGAATGCGAGTGTTTTTTTCATTTTTCCACAATTGTACATTTAAGTTGAACGAGTATTGTTAGGTAAATAGTAATAAATAGGAATTTCCTCATTTATAGTAAAGTTCAATTGACAATATTCACGTTTGTATTTGGGGATTTTCAGACTCCAATAAAAAAATCATACCGGAAACTGAATTAATGCCGGTCAAAATTTGATTGAATGAATTTAAAAGCTTTTTCTGGCAGTCCAACTATCTCTCCGCTCATAGCTAGGCACGGTGAGCTAATTTGGCTGTAATTTGTAAACAGAATTATGTTGTTCATAAAAAACAATCTCTGCTAAAAACTACGGCTATCAAACAGATTGTTCATTGCATTTTACCCTGGGAATAAAATTCATTTTCGCGTACTGATATTCGGACTTTTCCATCAGAATATTCAAACGGGAATTATGTGCATTAGAAAAATTGAAAACAACATGAACGTCAGAAAGACATGTTAGTACAATAGTAATAAAGGTAATGATGATATTCGTATCAGTAAAATTCATAGGAGAAAAAAACTTTTTCGTACAACTGTCAGAAAACTTGACTTGTCTTCATCACTATGGATGCGTAAAAGATTACTTTTTTTAAACGTCAAAAACAGTATTTTTTCACCATTAAAAAACAGTTAACGACACAGAAATATTATATTTGGAGCATTATCTTCAATAATTATACTTCAGACTAAGTAAGTTCACATTCACAGTTGTACAAAAAATGTTGTTTGTATTTCGTGCGTATAAAATTCGTGCTTGATGGCACATTTGAGTGAATTTTTGTAGACTTATTCAAAAGACCCCAAATTGAAATTGAAATTCAGTCGGTGCTATTAATATGGTCCTCCAATATTCTATTCAAAATATGTCGGAATAAATATAGGAGAGGAATGAAATTTGTTGTTTCATCATTATTTTCACATATGGATCATTAGAAAGCCACTAAAACGTTTTTTGAATAGTGTTTACTTCATGTAAGTGAAACTTGATGCAATGTTTCAAAGTACGCATCAATTCTTCGTTGGTAGGGATTATTTAAATATGATAGAGTAGACCTTTGTTGATCTATTTTAGTTTTACATTTCCAGAAGTTTCTTAGCGCATCTGCTAGAAGCAGACTTATTCAAAAGACCCCAAATATCTGTCAATCGTATATTAATAAACTCTCGCAGAAATTTTGACGTTCTGAAGGCAACAAAACTTTTCTAATAAAATCTTCCAAGGAATGCTCTAACACCTCTTCAACATGGGACAATTTAATGAAATACTCGGCTTTAAGAGAGAAATCTCTTGGATTCGGAATATTGAAACAGATTTCGAAATGAAGGTTGATGAAGTTGTGTAAGTTCCTGACCCTTCTCGTTTCTCTCTAATGAAATTCACTCAACAAATACCTATTCCTATCCTATTATAGGTAATTGGTATATTGTAATTGAATTAATTTCATTTTATTTCTTTATAATTTACAAGAAGGATGAATCATTTAACCAGAAATTTTGTCAATAACGTAATCTTAACGAATTGTATGTACAGTCATGGAAAATTCCTAGAATTATATTATTTCAATGCTCGCGTATGATATATTCACAAAATTTTTATCTGCTTGTTTCTTCTCAGAGAAACATCGTTCTATAGATTGGTGCAAATATTTTATCGAATATTGAGCCGATCAGGTGCCGTATTCTCGACAAGTGATTTTTCAAAGCAAATACCAACTTTATTGCACGGTGTCCATTCTTGAAGGTAAAAGAGGGACTCGCTCAATGAAGTTCATATACGCTTTGAAAGATCACTTGTCCAGAATACAGGGCCTGAATGGTTTTTGGCGTGAATTTTTCTTCAATGGTTCCAACTGAGTCGGGCCGAATTGTACTTCACCTCAAATTTTTCAGAATTGAATCTAACTAAGTCATTTAAGACCGCTATATCGAGTTTTTCAGCAATGAATCAAACTGCGTCGTTTCAGACAGTGGTCTTATTAAAAAAACAATTTAATGCAATTGGATGCACTAAAATTTTCGAACGAACGAAGATCATTTCAATTTAAATAATCTGAGAGATATGAGTCTATGATTTGAGAAAGAGATATGAATTTCTCAATAGAAATTTATTGAATGGATATAATGGGATATAATGGTCAGCCAGATGGCCACCGAAGAACCCCGACCTTTGGATTTTTATTTCTAGATCAGTTTGAAAAAGAATTATATATCTAATTCGCTTTCAGAAATAAAATTGTGTTGTGCAGAACTGCGTCACAAACGCTATGAACTTCGCAGAGTTGTACATTCAGTACGAAAACGACGTGTCAAAAGTATTGAGGAAGGAGTTTCATTTTTCCGTTATTATTTTGATTCGAAATGAATTGATGACTTCCTTAGAATTACATTTAGATTCAATCACGAAGGGCTTCAAATTAGAGCAAATATAGGTTTGGACTTTTACGTTGTTATCATGTTAGCTATGATATTATGGCGGAGGATGAGCAGCTAGCACAAAAATTTATATGTCATTCGAAAGTACACTAAATGAATTATTTTTTAATGAAAAGAAAACTTGTATATAATCATTGATATTCCATCGAAAAAAGCATTGGAAAAATAGGACTATTTTTGTTACCTTCAAAATCTTGATATTCATCTCCTTACCACGCCCCCAGTAAGAGTTTTTTCTGCACACAGGCTCTCTTATCTTCTAGAAAATTTATTGCCCTTTCGGAATATGTCGTTAAATTTGATGAGACTGCAAAAAAAACTGAATAATGATCATTTTAGAGGAAAAACTCGAAATATTTCGTGAAAACAAGAAATGTTAAATTGAAGAATAACCGTCAACATTTCGACCATAAGTTATATGACATTTTTTGTTGCAAATCACTCGTATAATCACCTCTTTAAGTTTGTCAACTTTAAAAGTAGACACACTGTATATTCTGTTCCACAATAACAGTATCAATTATTATCAATAGAATAACATAAATCTATTCTGCAGTCACTCATTCACAGATTGAAACGAATCCATTCACGACGGAACAGGAGTTGCAGAGGACCCTTGAAGTCTGTCAACTTGTAAAGTAGACACCCTGTATAGTTGACATCAAATTCTAACCACCCAAATAATCGAACCATTCAGATGCACATGCATTATAAGACTTGACTAGGAGCCTGACTGATTTTCACGGTCTGACGAATTGACCAGAAATTCGGTGCGGCGTTTTGCACTATTGAATTCGATTTAAAACGGCCCCGGTCATAATACGGAAATGGATACAATGCAAATTTGAATCATGTGCGCTAGAATTGTCCGATTCACGGTTTGTTTAATAATGTGCCATCCTGGAAATCATAGAATACATGTCGCGCCATTCGACGCTTTATGCGACGTTTGGTATTGTAGTAGAAGCGTGAATGCAGTTGGATATCGAGACCGACTGATGCATCGCGAAGTGTTAGCCAAATAGATCAAGATGGGAAAGAAGGCCGAATACTGTGACCGATCGTTACACATCGTTGGAACTAATCGAAATAAACAGTGGTGACCAGTCTGAATGAGGGAAGTCGACTATTTTATTAAGCTAGTTCGTAACGGTGTTTCTGAAAGTTGAATTTGAAAGAAGCCCTTTGATTCAGCAACAAGACTACTACCTCAAAGTTTTATATTGGATTAGAGATTGATACTAAATATATAAATGCAGCACAATCGGAATTATATTCTGGAAATCATTCAGAAAATTGAAAATGTAAAAAAGAAATGATTAAACAAATTGAATTCTCAAGTTCTGATGATGCAATCCTCTTGAAAAATTGCATGAACAATCAGTACATCAGTATATAAATTTCACTAGAATCGGTTATCCTGTTATGGAAATATTGAGGTTCTTCTTTTCAACATTCCAATTGAACTTTCGATGGTTCTTTCGACACTATAACCATGAAATTTTGCATAAAATTTCAGTATAACAGTCTTCAAAATGTCACTTGAATCAGATGTCTTGTTATGAAAATGAAAAGATTCTTCTTTTCAATATTCCAATTGAATTTTCTATGGTTGTATTAACACTATGGTCACAAAATTCTGCAGGAGCAGAATGGAAATATGGAGTTTCTGCTTTTCAATATTCTTATTGAATTTTCTGTGGTTCTGTTTACACTATGGCCACAAAATTTTGCGATGATGTAAAAGCAAACATAATTGGTCTTTATGACGATTCACAACAGAGTTAATAATCAGGATTTATTAGTATTGAAGGGCTTCTTCTTCGTACTATTAACAACAATTCTTGGTTGCTAGCATAAAGGTAACTACTCCGACAAATTTATTTGCTTCTGGTTACAACTTTCATTGAAGTGGAAATTACTCGCTACTATTCAAATAAATCTCAATTGTTGAGAATTAATAAGAATATGTGCCAGAAAGATTTACTATGAATATCTACCCATTTGACCTGCGCCACTATAGTTGCAAATTGGCGAATGCGCCGCGGAACATGATACAGATAAAAATATTCAGGGTGAATTGAATTCACAGACGAAAATCCTCAATAAATATGAATTTTTTAAATGAGTGATTTAAAAACGCTGAAATACGGGAATTCATTTCGAATTAAATGTATTTTTTCGTTATAAAATGAACTACTTAGCTACAACCTCACCTTACTTCTTTTTTCGAATGCAAACATATGTTGTGTGTAGGCTTGAGATTATCGAGACAGAAAGAATATTAATATACTATTTCTCCATTTTACTGAAGTGATTGATAGGAAATAAATCAAAACTCTTTGAAATCTAAAAAACCGAAAAGTGTTTCTACAACTGCATTCAACGTATTAGATTCTTCCAGGCGGTAGTAAAACTCGTCTATAGATTCACGAATGGTCTCAGCTGGTATGTTATTTGATTCCAATATAATCCTCTTGTTTAGATCTTCAATATTATCTGGCCTGTTTTGAAAAACTTCGTCTTTGTGACAGAGAAAGTAATCTAGTGGCGTTAAGTCCGCGGATCTTGGTGTCCATTCAACGTCGTCAATCCTGCGTCCTGCGAATATAGAGTTGTGTCTTATTTCCTTATAACTACATAGGTCAGATGAAAAAATAGTATGGTGGTCACGAGCATTCGAACGAGACTGCACACGCCATATCATATAATAAAAAAAAAACTAGACGTGTCTTCAGCTAAAAGGTTGACAAAAAATTTAATTTTATTGCCAAATAAATTATTTAATTCAAAATAATTCACATCTTTCAACTCTTTCAACTGAAGACATTGATTCGAAAGATATTAATTTTTTTAAGGACTTCCACCTAACTCAGTATCTTGGTTTTTGCGACCTGATACATCGAAGCTGCTTATAATATATGTATTTTGTAGATTTTCGACATTAGGGAAACTGTTTTACATATTATTCTGCTGAGTTTCCCTGACTTCACGTTAGTTCATTTATTGTTTTTCTTTGTTCCTATCAAATTTCAGACTGTTTCTTCCAAAAACTAACATGTTATAATAATGGTAACCAACACAAGAAAAGCATTCATCAAAATACCTAGGAAGCTCGATTTCATCGTACATAATACGGTAGACCTGAATAAACAATTTCGCCAACCCGAGTATTCTGTAATTTCGCATGAAAGAGCTCCTATGTTTACATATGGCCGTGTGGAGAAACAGGAATTTTTATAGCACTGTAACAATAAAGGTTCCCAGCAAAAACAGCTCCCGAATTTAATTTCTACACTCTATTGTTTCATTATGTTGACCAATTTTAATTATCTGCAATGCGCCTTGTCGTCGAAATCAACGCTCCTGGTTAGAAATCCTGGACATCCTGGACATATTTATTCGTGATACATCGACAGGATTCATACAGGAGAATAACTTGAAATTAAATAATTAACCTCATCTACTGAGGATATAATTATTGAAATGTATATATATAAAATAAATTCGATTAATCGAGCGATCAAAATTATATTTTGAGCGCTTATTCCTTAGACAAAGCGTGTCACATAGTTTCGCCCAAATGTCTATTTTTTCCGAATAATGGAACAGGAGCTGTTCCAAATAACTCGACTACATACCGGAGTGGCATGACAGCGTTTGCAAATTGGCGAATGCGCCTAATATTGGTGCAAAAGCAGATATGATCCAGGTGCGAGGTAACATATGTTTGAAACAGATTTTTTTTGAGATATGTAAAAACCATCATTTCCTGTCCGAAGAACTCTTAACAGCTACTACTTACAACAGAATTCAAAGATGGATTTATTTCAAATCATCTCAATGTATACCGACATGGTTATAAATCAAATCATCAGTGTAGTATGATCAATTGACAGTTATAGGAGTTTGAATAACGTAAATGGGTAGTTGTAAAAAAAATATAGGTATGAGTCAGGATAGAAATTTATAAAGAAATGTCACGAAAATTCTTCTATTAAATCCACTCTGAAGAGTCAATTTAATTTTTATACCATTACAAATAGCCGAGATAAATTGTTGAATCGTTTATTTTTGCAACCAACTCTACATTCAAATAAATTATAATTACACGATACCATATCATATTGTCACCACGCAGAGCTGATATGTTTGAATAATCATACCATATAATTCAGAAATAAACATTTATTATTTCGATATTTAATAAAATTTTGAGGAATTTTAGAAAAAGTTATATTTCAAGAGAGAGAAATAGCAATGGAAACAAAAGTTAGACAAATATTGGAAATAGAAGTGATGAAGAGGTGAAGGATCAACGACAAACCAAATATATTTGAAATGTTATATAAAAAATTAGAAAGGAAGTTATAACGAAACGAATGGGATGGACTGAATCTGACTGAAATTTTAAGAATTGAAAAATCTGAAGAAAATTGAGTTTATTCAAAGAAAATCGAGTTAAAACGTACTTATCTACAATAGCAATCAAGATCGAGTAAAAAGGCTGGTTGTAAAAGGTATTACGAAGTTTACAGAAGCCAGATCAACGAGGGCTGGTTATTCTGTCCAATTTAAATAGAACAATCATATATGAAGAAAATCAGAGAAAACAAAAATTATAAATGCAAGATAACAAGGATTGTGAAGAAAATTATCAAGAAGTAGGTTAGTTAATTTTAAGGTTAGGACATAGAGTAGAAATCGTAGGATTGTTGAAAGTTTTTTTTCTTTATATTGAAGTCAATTCAGTTGAAAATTTTTATTATTTTCAAGAAACAAAATTCATTGAATTAAAATAGTTACTCTTAAAAAGAATCCACCCTGAGAAGTCTGAATAAAATTATAATATTTTCAAAATAAGCTGAGTTGAATTGTTGGGTGGTGTAATTATGCGCCCAATTCAAAATTAATAATAAATTTAATTACACGATACCATATCAATACATTCTGCGTCTTCATAATAGAAATGAAAACAGTGTATTATTCTGAACGGATAAAAGAACTCGGAGCAACTTTACTTCATAAGTACATCATTATACCACTGACATTCCCGATCCGAGCAAGTAGAAACAATCATTCCCCCCTCTCCTTAAATCCCAGTGTTTCTCCCTGTCGACACAGGAAATCACGGAAAATCACTCCGGTATTGGTAATTACCCAACTGCTTCCTCCCATTCACCCCAAAACGCGTCTTCATGTCGACTCCATTCAGCCATAAAAGCAGGAAACAAGTTCGTCCGTGTATTTGTGCGCGGTTCGTCGAGGTGCCGGATGGGGTCCGCTCGAAACCGTCGAAAGCCTCTTTTCGAGACAATCCGATTTAGAGTGCGACACCTTTACCTTCGCAGATCTGCCAGGAAACCGAAAATTTACGTTCGACTAATTCGCTCGTCGTGCTTGGGTATTAGAGAAGGGAGATCCGTATGTGTGAACGAGCATTGGTTTCTATTTCCGAAAGGTATTAGCATATATCGTCCCGTTAAATTGTCAGGAATTAGGGAAGATTGATTTTGGGGTGTTTTGCGTTTGGTGGAATTGTTGGAAATACAAAATAGAGGCAAGAACTTCTTTGAGACTATTATACCAATGTGCCTAGGGCTAGGGATTTACAGTGTCTTAATTGAAAGGTTGCGAGTTCGATCCTGGACTAGGAAATAAATGTTTCTGCTGCTAGCGGCTGTCATTCACTAATTGATCAACAAACTAAGCTTATGGACACAGTTACAAAAGCAACAGAAACTAACTGATTATCCTAACTTGACATGACAATATAGTCTCCGTGGTAATCATCATCAGGATCATAATATCTGAGGGTCTCTTTTCTGAAATTATCCAATTTGGGGGTATTTTGCGTTGCGGTGGTATTGTTCGAAAAAGAAATGGAGGAAGATTGAGACCAGAATTCTTCTGAGACTGTTATATCAGGTGTCGAGGAGCAGGCAGTTAGAGTGCCACACAAGTAATTCATAGGTTGCATCTTTGATCCGGACTAGAGAAGAAATTTTCTTTTTGCTACTCTCATTCACTCTTTATCAACAAAAAGCCCAAACTATTCATATGGACACAGTTACAAAAGCAACATAGAAAAACTAACTGATTATCCTTACTTGCACAAGCACAATAGCTTCTCAGGGATTTCAACGAACCTTGGATGAATCATTATCGCGATCATATTGATCTGAGGGTCTCTTACTGGGATAATACGATTTTAGGGTGTATCGCGTTGCGGTGGAATTGTTTAAAATATAAATAGAGGAGGATTCAACACACCAGTAATCGAAAGATTTGCTTCTTTAATCCGGACTAGGAGAGAAATTTTCTTGGTGCGGCTCCATTTACTACTTCGTCAACAAAAAGCAAAACCATGCATATGGATACAGTTAAAGAGGCAACACAGAACCTAGCCGATCATCCTAGCTTGCACAAGCACAATAGCTTCTCAGGGTTTTCAACGAAACTAGAAGTAATCATCATCAATATCATATTAATCTGAGGGTCTTTTTATATCAGTATCAATATCTTAATGCACGAAAATTAAAAGTCAATCAGAAGTTTGACACTGAAACGGTTTGATTCCCAGTATTTTAGCATACATCTGACAGGTGTTCATTTGCTGGAATAATCAGACTTTAGGGTGTATTGCGTTGCGCTGGAATTGTTTAAACTATAAATAGAGGAATATTCAACTAAGAATTCTCTGTTTTATCAATGTGTCGAGGAGCAGGCAGTTAGAGTGTCACACCAGTAATCGAAAGGTTGCGTCTTCGATTCGGCCTACGAAAGAAATTTTCCTGTTGCGGCTGTCATTCACTACTTGATCAAAAAAAAGCCAAACTATGCCTATGAACACAGTTACAAGGCAACATTGAACCTAACTGATCATCCTAACTTGCACAAGCACAAAAGCTTCTCAGGGGTTCCAACGAAACTTATGAGTAATCATTATAATCATATTTTGATCTGAGGGTCTCTTCTGAAATAATCCAATTTCGGGGTATTTTGCGTTGCGGTGGAATTGTTTGAAATATAAATAGAGGAATATTCAGCCAAGAATTCTTCTGAGGCTGTTATATCAATGTGTGGAGGTCCATGCAATTGGAGTGTCACACCAGTAATCGAAAGGTTGCATCCTTGATCCCGGACTAGGAAAGATATTTTCTTGTTGCGGCTCTCATTCACTAATTTGTCAACAAAAGTCAAACTATGCGTATGGACCCAGTTACAAAGGCAACACAGAACCTAACTGATTATCCTAACTTGCACAAGCACAATTGCTTCCCAGGGGTTCCAACGAAACCTAGGAGTAATCATTATCAGGATCATATTTTGATCTGAGTGTCTTTTTTCTGAAATAATCAAATTAGGGGTATTTTGCGTTGCGGTGAAATTGTTTGAATAATAAATAGAGGAATATTCAGCCAAGAATTCTTCTGAGACTGTTATATCAATATGTCGAGGTCCAGGCAGTTGGAGTGTCACACCAGTAATCGAAAGGTTGCGTCTTTGATCCGGACTAGAAAGAAATTTTCTTATTGGGGCTGTCATTTACTACTTTGTCAATAAAAAGCCAAAACTATGCGACACAGTTACAAAGGTAACACGGAACATAACTTACACAAGCACAATAACTTCTCAGGGGTTTCAACGAAACCTAGGATCATCATCAGGATAATATTGATCTGAGGGTCTCTTTACTGAGATGATACGATTTTGGGGTATTTGGCGTTGCGGTGGAATTGAAATATAAATAGAGGAAGTTGGTTTAGCATTTTAACAAGAGTTAATGGCTCTGAAATAGTGAATTTCACTCGATCAGATAATTCTTTGAATTAATTCTGTGTCTTTCAATTATGACGCTGATTCCATTACATATAGGGATCACCGGAAATGAGAGAGCCGACCATCTAGCCAAGACAGCTACAACCAACATAGACGCTACACCTGTTCCATATGCGATACACACATATATGACACCTTTTCTGAAAGAAACCCAGAAGAAACTCTGGCAGGAAGAAAGGAACTCGTCTACAACCAAGTTAGCAGAAGTAAAAAAATACGTTGGATCACATAAAAATACACCGAAAATCAGAAGACAACAAGTGATATAAAGTAGACTTCGAATCGGCCATACCAGACTAACACACGAACATCTCATTACCCGGACCCAAGAAGTTACCTGTGACACGTGTAAGGTTAAACAAACTGTGAAACATATCTTGTGTGAGTGTCCAAAATACCAGGAGGAAAGAACAAGAAATTTCATAACAGGGACTTTAAAAGACATTTTGGTGGAAAAGTGTGGTGAAGTGAAAAATATCATGAACTTTCTCAACAGTATACATTTGATCCAAAAAATATAATATTGTTTAAATAATAATAATAATAATAAAGTTTATTTGACCATAAAAACAAAATGAACACTTCAAATAATATTGTACAAACAAACTGAAATAAAGAGACAGAGGCTCACTTCTAAGAAGCTCACCTGTTAGTAGGTAAACATTATGTATTATTTAATTACTCCATCGCTAATAACCCTTGTGGTTGAAGCGAAGTTTAAAATAAAAAAAATTATGACGTTATTTCAACCAGCGATTTCCATTGGTACCTACCACAGAAAGTTAATCTTCTTGAGAGTAGACCAATCAGATCAGGTCAGGTTTAAGGGTATTAATACACCGTTTACTTTAGTTAAAAAGAATGTAGATCGGTTGAAGTTGAGGTATACAGTCGAGAGATTTGAGTAATCATAATCAATAGTATAAAAATCCTCTGAAGGAGACTAGAAGCTCAGCATCTGAAATACACAGGAAAAGTGAAACCGTATATTTCTAGTTAGTGTGTAAATGATCTGTAAACGGTTATACAGTGTTTCACGAAAATAAACTTTCAATAATACCCATTTAGACATCATAAATGAATCATAAAATTTTTATAATAATAACTCAGTAACATTGAATTCTTGCAAAACGGGATATCGACAACAAGGACAATAATAAAATTTTCAGGGTATGTAATTTCAAGGTTTGAATAAAAATATTCAATTAACGCGTAGAATTAAAACAATAGCAAATATCAAATTTGAAATATGTATTTGTTTTCCAATACGTTCAAGCGAGCAGGCTCCATATTCTAGACAAGTAATCTTTCAATGCGTATACAAACTTCATTGAGCGAGCCCCTTTTTACCTGCAAAAATGCACACCGCGCAATGAAGTTCTTATACAGGTTTGGTAATTCACATCGGAAGCATAGGGAATTAAATGCATCAGAGAGAGAATTTTACCGTGCAGTTGACCAATGCTATAATGGAAAGGTTCACGTGATCGTAACTCTCTAAATGTACGAGCGACTGGAATAATGTAGTTTTGTCTCTCTCTTATCGAGGAGTGTGGTAGGGTAACTACAGAACTTGCATCGAGTATTACGCGCAGCCTGACGCATTTACTGAATGCCTCGGACTGCCCGTGTCAGTTGATGTGAGAGAGACAACCATATTATTTGTCCATTGGACCATACATCGCTTCAAACGAAAGAGAAACATAGCGTGTAAATATTTCCAGTATAGCACTGTCTAACTGCACAGTAAAATACTCTCTCTAATGCATTGAATATCGTATGTTTCCAATGTGAATTTCCGAACATGTATACGCATTGAAAGATCACTTGTGGAGAATACAGGGACGACGCTTCTGATGCCACGCGGGGCTTTCTTCAACTTTTTCATGGTCAAAGCAAAAAACCTGTCTTCAAATTTCACCTGCATACGAACCTGACCATCCCTTCCCAATTATCTTTTAAACAAATTAACTTGACTGTATAATCAGCGGATAGAAGTGTCATTTCGAAAAAACTTTAAGCCGTGAAATCCCCACGAAGAGCTGAGATTCATTGGGGGGAACGTAATTTGAACAGCGCCACGAAGGGTATAAATAACAACACGTCAGTTTCCACAAATGATCGCTGTATTCGGAATTTCACCCTTTATAAAAATGACACCCATTATCTACTAGACATATATGACTGATGCAAAGGGTTAGCTGCCTGCTCGCCTCATACGGGCATCGCCTACGTGGATTTATTCCTGGGTTATGTTCATAAGATCGTGATATATACAATGAAAAAAATCCATTTTTCTAGCTGTCAGGCTCTGATTTCTCTGGAATTGCGTATTGTACCAGGGCATATTCTTTCATGTGATTGATTACATTGGGAGATAATAATCATAAGAGCAGGTGGATAAGGATCATGTTGGGTTGTTAGGGGGAAGCTCTGATTCATTTTCATTTTTTATTGTATTATGGTTTTGTGTATTTTGGAGTTTGGCTTGGTACTGTTGATTTATCCATCATCTCAAGAGAGCAGAATTTTATTTTAACTCAGTATTGTCCAAAAAGGTTTGATTGAAAGTTTATCTTTGTATAACACTGTATCACTATTTCTAGTTTATTTACATACCAACTTGAAATGAATGGTAACAATTAACTGCGTATTCTTCAGCTACTGAACTCCTCATTTCTTTCAAAGGACTTCTATACTATTGATTTAGATTACCCAAATATTTCGACTCTGTTCCTCGTCTTTCTTTTTCAACTTTACTCTAACTCTTGATTCCTCTTACTCCGATCTCTTGAAAATACTTAAGTTTTGGGGTTTTCGGAATGAATATTTACCAACGTTTTTTGCGCCTTGTTGCTCTACTTTCCCCTGTCAAGGGGTACTACTACCCTTAAATCCCTACCTAACCTGATCTCGTTGGCCTACTCTTAGAAAGACTTGAGTTCGGTAGTGGGAACTTGTACCAATGGACATCACCATGTGAAAAAACGTCATCATTTCCAGACACAGGTTATTCCTAAGAATCATCAGATCTTGTAAAATTTACTTTTCCAGAGCCAAAAACTCACAATACTATGACGTGGTCCGATGCTCAATTACAAGTGTCTTCTATTGTTGTAGTCTTCATCATTCAGTACCCTCCCACTCATTGACTTTCTTATTCCACTAATCCATGCCGTTTTTGGTCTTCGTCTTTTCCTGTTTCCGGTGGTATTCATTTCATCGCTTTCTTTGGTTAACTGTTCTCTGCCAGTCTTTGTACATGTTCATACCATACCAGGTGCCTTTATATATTCCGTGACTATCCCATTTATTTCCATATTCTTCCTTATCACCAAATTGGGTGCCCTCTCTCTCCTTGAAGTTTTTGATGCTCTTCTTATTGCATCCATTTCTGTGGCCTTTATCCTCCTCTCATTGTTCTTTCAACCGCCATGTTTCAGATCCGTAAACCAGGCTCATGGTCCATGGACCTATAATACTAACTGGACGTCGAACTTCCTATCTGTGAACGCCATTTGCAGTTGGGATGAAACTCGAATATTCTGATGTTCTATGCCATCTGTGCTCGAGTTTTGATTGAAACATAAACGTTCCTTAGAAAAAATTGATGAAAAATTAACTCTGTTTATTAGGTTCTGTGAACTCTGACATTTCGGTCTATATCAAATAATGAATACTTCCTATTCGTGTGATTAGTTATTAAAAAATTTTTGTGATTCTAATATTTCAATTGGTTGAAATAAAATAAATGAATAAATATTGGTAACCCTTATTTCAATTTATAGAAAATTGGACACCTCTCAAATCCAACCAAACTGCAAAATGGCCGCCGTTTGCCTCAAAATTTTTGAAAGGTTCGCCATCATTCTAGTTAGTATATAAATCTATGACCAGGGTACTGTTCATCAATGTATCATATATTCTTATTCTCTTTGTTTTCCCATCTACGTGCTCCTTAGAAGAACATTCAGCGAATTTATTATTTTTTTGTATCATTTACTCTTGATTTGAATTCAGCGTCATCTGTTCCTTCTGTACTGAAGTCGATACCCAAGTATTTGTAGCTTTCGCATTTCTTTATGATTTCGTTGTTTTATCTTCAAATCAGTAGTCTCTACACCAACATACAAGTATTGTGTTTTAGATACATTCTCTTTTTGAAGCTTTCTCGTGGCTAAACTTCTGCTGATATTTCCACAGGACCTCAAGTTATTGACAACTGAAATCGCAAAGGTTCTTTTAAAAGTCTTTTTATTTTGAAAGTATTTCCAGTATTTGGTTCGATGCCTGAAGCAATGAAACCTCACATCTCTGAAAAAAAGCATTCGCTCAAAAAATCATCATTTCCATCCAATGAATTCAGATCCATAATTTCCTGTCGTTATCCGGAAAAACTGCAGCATTATCAGCCTTGTTTCCGGACATAAACCATCCGGCTGGAATGCCATGTAGGATTGTCACCGCTTTTCTTATCATAACATTTTTGCATGCCAGAGAACACGTGGCCGACAGAGCGTAGCACTAACGGTGGACAATTATTTCGTGGCAAAATTTCCGCTGATATTTCCGCAGGCCCTCAAGAGATTGATGTGGCTGAATACATTAACAGGCGTGTGGAATTTCAAGGGCCAAAAAGTGTTACCTGCGAAATTGCCGCCGGAATAAATGTTGCATGGGGAATATTATCTGCGACTGAAATGCGAATACTGAAATAATCATGAATTCGCTGACGGAGTTTTTCGGGACGGATATTTCCGCGAATGCTGAATGTGGTCCATGAGCATGAACCTGAATTGATTTATTTTTTTGTTCACGTATTGAATATACTTCGACCTGTTTTAGTGCAAAAAAACGTAATTTCCGTTCCACATGTAGGAGATATAACGGTGGTGGAATTACTTCACATTTTGTCTTCTATACAGGGGTCAATTACTACATATGAAAATGACTTACTTCCAAGTAGTTTTCAGGACATTTATCATTTCTAATTTGGTGTTATGTACCGGGTGTCCTAAATTCGTTTTCTAGTGAGAGTATCTCAAAAACCCGATGAACTAGAACAAAATGAGTGGCACATTTTTGGACTCGATTTTTGAGAGAATTCGTTTGGTGAGAACCACAACCTTCTAAGTCGAACCGTTTTCGAACTGTTAGAGAAATTGGAAAATGGCGTCAAATGAAAAGTTCTCATAAACTTTTTTTCACTGAAGTTATGAATACGAAACTAAAACATTTTACAGGCACTTTTTTCAGTAGAATTCGTTGTAGTAATCAATTTTTTCATTACATTTTGTTCTAGCTCATCGGGTTTCTGAAATCCCCTCACTAGACAACGAATATTGGACACCCGTACGTCTAGTCAAATTGATATTATTATTGTTATTCAACCAGGTGTGGAAAATCCAAGTTTCAAATTAACTGCTAGCGCAAACAAATATGATATTGGAATTATTTTCGTTTGTCGGAACGCTTCTGAAATCATGAACTTACCTAGAAATTTCAGGTTCTGAAATCGTTTTTTACTAGTTATTTCAGGTCTGGTTTAGGATTTGATGAAGAGAGTTGAATTCATAAATGAAAAGAAGAATACCAATGGTTCTCTAGATGTTATCGATAAGATGAAGCAATTTCGTTGTATACTTGAAGCAGTGCTATAGCATTTTACCCAGATGTGTGCAATTTCTAGTTTAGGGCCGAAAATGGTCACAAACCATAAAGATACGGCACAAATTCGCAACGCAGAATGCTGTTCGCGTTCATAAACCAATTCTACTTGGCTGCGTTAATAAATGCGTGAAGGCATCTCTATATCGATTGAAATATAATCTGGGAGGTTTTCTGCATTTTAGAAAACTGGGAGTGAAAACCTAAAAAGTTTTCTAGAAAGGTATCTTTAGGTTTACTTTTTACTCTGAGGTACCTTCATTTCGAATCAAATCCTAATTTTATTACCAAATTAGGAGTAGCCAAATTCTGTTCAGGTGTCCAGGCGATTGACGTCAATAAATTATTTTGAGATTCCTTAGTCTGTGGCTATCCAAAAATACCCCATGTATGTATTGCGATTTTTTGTAGTTCTCGAGTTATGATTTTTTGATTGTTTTCGCAATGTATTGTGCCAGCTGAGTTTCAAAAATTCATATTTTCCTATGCAGTTAGAATTTTGCAGTTTTTATTTTTTCAACATAGTCGTCCTGAATGTTGCTTCAATAAAAAAAATTCAGCTTCCTGAAATCATTCCAAGCTATCCAAAAAAGGATTGAAAGCTAGGACTTCAGTTTTTAGTAGGGTGTACTCAAACATTCATTTTCGATTCAGAAATAAAAAAATTTGTTTCTTAGATTTTGGCTTAGTTTAAAAACTTTGCGGAGTCCAAGCTTAGGTACTTAATCGAACTTTTTTTGTTGTAAAAAAAGTCAGCCAAGTAACTTTTTTTTCCAATGACTTTCGTAGCTTAGGACTCCGCAAAGTTTTTAAACATAGACAAAATCTAGAAAACACCTTTTTTCTGAATCGAAAATGAATGTTTAATGATACTGAAAACTGAAGTTCTAGCTTTCAAGCCTGTTTTGGGTAGCTCGCAGTGATTTCAGGAAGCTGAATATTTTTTTATTTGAGCAACATTCAGGACGACCATGTTAAGAAATAAAAACTGCAAAATACTAACTGCATAGTAAGATATAAATTTTCTAAACCAGATGGAAAAATATATTGCAAAAACAATCAAAAAATCATAACTCGAGAACTACAAAAAATTGCATTACATACATGGGGGTTTTTGGATAGCCACCAGGTCTGAGGAATCTAAAATAATTATTGACGTCAATCGGCTGGACCCCTGTATAACAGGACATCAATATTATGGTCTCTCCAAGAAGATAAAATTGAAAAACTCGAAAATACCTCCGAATTTCCAAGCAAAACTTCAACAATTTCCTGTCTACCTCACGTAAAACCGCTTCAAAAATGCACACCCAAAAGTAGATTATAATTCAGTCACAATGATGCATCCAGATACCCCCATTTGTATTTGGAAGACTGAAGTTCCCGTAATGGAGCGAATAGAGAGGGGAATGTCGCGAATTCGCCAACGTTGTGTAGATTTGGGGCAAGATAACGGATACATGACGACGGGCCAACTGCACAGTCAGGAAATTGGTCGAATGTGGGGTGTAAAACAATTGGAGAATGGTAATGGAATATTTAACGCTGTTTGGGTGCATTTCGCCGCGTCCACCACTCGGCTGTTCATGTGATACGCCGACGACATGAATCTAATTAATGAGCGGCGGCTTCCATTGCGGTTTTGGGTTTCTACATATTTCTTTGCTGCTACAATTTTCTGCTGTTGGAGTTAAATGAGCATTGTTTAAGTCGATGAATATTTTAGGTGCTTTCGATGTTTGTGTGCGAAACGTTTGTTATTTCTGTTTCAAATATATGCTTTCTCTCGGATTGTTGATTATTTCGGAGTAGGTACAAATATCAGAGTTAAAAATTAACCTAGAGATGATTTCGCGCATTGTTATAAGGCCAAGTAGATTCTGTTTATACCCGAGAAAAATATTTCATCGTTGCGAACTCGTGCCGTATGTTTATTCCATTTTGAGATAATAAGTCTTCCGCTCCCCTATTCTGATACTAACGGCTTGCGTCTGTTGCAGACAATTCTGTCAGTTTAGCAACATCGTCTGTTATCATTTAGTTTCGGGATAGTCGACGTGTTCACATTTTCATTCCGATTTGACGTTCGTAAAACTGAATTGTTCTACTGATTGGTGGGCAGTTCATTGTTGCTTAAGGCTACTGGTAATTATAGATGATGAAAAATCACGAAAATGTGAATTATATTCAGGAATTGTAGAAATTAAAATCTACCTATTGTTTACTTCACCCTCGTGCGGTAGTGAAATGCTTTTCATCTCACTCCATACTTGGTTGATTTCATGCAGTACTATTCAAGCGTTAGGGGCATCTCTATGTTTATTCCTTACTCTGAGGTACAAATTAGTGGTTTTAAGACCGAATAATCACTTTCTAGAATCTTTGTACTACAGAATATTATTGTTGTTAAGTCTGTTTTTGAATGATTTCATTCAGAATCGAAATGTGAACAGGGACTGTATCTTGACAAGTGATCTTTAAATGCGTCTACGAACTTCATTGCGCGAGAACTTTTTTTCCTGCAAAAAAAATCAGACCGAGCAATGCAGTTCGCATTCGCTTCGAAAGATTCACTTGTCGAGAATAGGGCCCCTGACCTAGCTTACGTTATGTCTGACGATGATTTTGTCGTAGAAGCATCAAACCTCAGCAAATCATAGCAATCAAGAGAGAGGGAGAATTTTAACCTCTATACAAGCATAATGATGAAGGATGCGATATGTATTTGTCGAGAAAGTAGCAAATCCCAAATAACCATAACTTTCAAAAGAAAGGAATTCGAGCTTTTGCAAGCATAATGTCGAAGCATGACAAGCATGACTTCAGTCTCAGTTTATTTCCATGTATTTTTGTCAAAAATCTAGTAGTGAGAAAATTGATTTTTCTGTAAAACCGTGGATGTTTCATAAATTTAAAGACTGTTTGAGGTTACTCATACTGTGCCCAATCTTTCCTGATGTACAGGATTGGAAATTCACATGTAAACATACAATATACAATGTATCAGAGAGAGAATTTTTCTGCCCAGTTAAACAGATAAATAATCGAGAGGTTCACATGCTGCAACTGACTGAATTCCGTTGGCCGATTGCAATAATGTATTGTTGTCTCTTCATTAACATTGGGAGTGGTAATATGGTAACGAAGCTCTAACAGACAGCCTGTGATACTCGATTCAAGTACTTGCGGTTACCTTCCATACTGTTTCAACTAAGCCATTTCCAACAATAGGACATGGACATCTCTACATTATGGCAATCAGACAAACGGGATTAGGTCAATTACAGCACATGAATTTCTCGACTATTCATCTGTTCAACTGGACAGAAAAATTCTTTATCTGATGCATTGTGTATCGTAAGTTTCCGATGTGAATTTCCTAACCTGTATATGTGCGACGAAAGAAGAATTTTGGTATATTCTCTGAAAAGTACGCCCCTCAAATTAAATATACCTTATCTGTTTATTTTCGAATAAATACAATTCCACAACACCTACTCGTATATGGCGAGCCGACGACATGCATCTAAATTAATGAGCGGCTTCCATTGCGGTTTTGGGATTTCTACATATTTCTTTGGTGCCAGAATTTTCTGTGGTCGTAGCGGCTTCTACGTGTTGGAGTTAAATGAGCATTGTTTAAGTCGATGAATATTTAGGTGCTTTCGATGTGTAGGTCGAAAGTTTGTTATTCTGTTTCAAATATATGCTTTCCCTTCGGTGTTTCGTTTGTTAATCATTATGAATTAGAAATTATGTGGTTTTAAGATGAAATGATTCAATTCCATACGCTGGTTTTAGGTAGAATCATTACGATTAGGTTGGTATTATACCACTTCAACTATCTTATACAGTTTACTGATAACCAAAACTAAGGGCTATTGGGACCCAAACTGAGGATTTCTGAAATCTTGAAAATTGAGCCTTCAATTTTACAGACTGAGATAGGGTAAAGCAATAGTGCTTGGCACCTTAAGGGCATGGATACTTTCCGTAGGCGAATTCGGTTACTTATTTTACTGTAAAACCATGGTTATAATTACGGAACTATAGTTAAATGTTGCTATTTTGGTATTACCTTCAAACTTTCAATAAAATCGATTGAATATACGAGGAGATACTAATATCGTCGAAATTATATATCTGATAGTCATTGACATACTTCGATAGTAATTGTCACCAGTATGACTATCATTTTATAAAGAAAGATGCCATAATAAACTCATTAAAAGTTCACTAAACAGAGTGTTTGGTCATGACTTTAATTAGGGACATCAAATATACCTAATTTTATCGACAAAAACAACCATATTGGGGAGTTTACCCCCTCAGTTTTGAAGAAGCTCCCTTTTTAAATTTACTTTTTTATTTTAGTTGACTCTTCCTAATTATATCGATATCTTTGGACATAAAGGTCTTTCATATGTAAAGAAAATGTTTTTGAAAGATGACACTACCGACTTTCATTGAAGGAAACAATATGAAAACATATAACTTAAAAATGTTATAAAAAAATTTTAGTAAAAAATGTACTGATTTCTTAGTAAATTCATTACAGTACAAGAACTAGCACATTGAAGTATAATTTTTTCTTAATGAGCTAACACGCAAGGATATTAGCTACAAAACGATACCAACATAATTTCTGTAAGTTACATATTTGGGAAGTAATTGCTGTTCGAACATGACCCACATGAAAATTGATAAAATAAAGAAACCTAACTAAGTACTATACTTTCGATAATTTTTAATGATCAAACAAAAAAATTAATCATAAAATTGCTCAAAATGGCGCCTCTGCTCTGTAGACAGGCAGTGGCCTTCATGACGACCTGTCTTGTGTCTTTTGCTCGCGTAGTGATCATGTTCGAACAGCAATAACTCTCAAATTATGTAACTTACAGAAATGATGTAAGTGTTGTTTTGTAGCTAATATCCTCGCGTGTTGAATCACTGAAAAAAAATTATACTTCAATGTACTAGTTCTTGTACAATTGCAGATTTACTAAGAAAATCAGTAAATATTTTTACTGAAACTTTTTTAAAGAATTTTTTATGGCGTTTTCAAGTTAAAGTTTTTATATTGTTATACTTCAAATAAAGGTAGTAGTATCTTCTTTCAAAAAAACATTTTTTTTTCACATCTGTAGGACCTTTATATCCAAAGAAATCGATATTATTTGGAAGAGTCAACGAAAATAAAAAAGTGAATTTAAAATGGGGGCAACTCCAAAACTAGGGGGTGAACTTCCAAGTTTGGGTGTTTTTGTCGATAATATTAGGTTTATTTGTTGACCTTAAATTATCGCTAAGTCATGACCAAACACACTGTATAACGACGATCCGCCAGTTCACCCTACCTTCTTCTTCTACCTTGAAGACCATCCCTTACCGTTCAAAGGGCCATCACGGGAAGCCAAACGTTCACGTCTGGGATACAAAAAAAAATAGACGCACCTAAGATTTCAATTCACGAATCGGCCCAACTGGTCCACGAGGTCGCTTTAGGAAACGTGACAACGCCACATTTCGGTGTCTGAATCTTCCCCGAATGTTTTCCCCTTGAACGCATAATGCATTTTTCATGAGCGCAGATAATTCTGACAGTTGCAGCGTACACATACTGAAATATTTGTTTTTCCTGCTGATTCTAGGGGACTCGATGTATATAAAACATCTATCCGTAAGAACCATACTGCCAGACACAGACTACTTCATGACGTACGAGGGTTCTACCACCCACCCTGGTTGCTGGGAGACAACTGTGTGGATCCTCCTTAATAAGCCCATTTATATGACGAAGAGCGAGGTAAGGAATGCACTCTGATTTAGTGGTACTTTGCAAATTAGCGGTGTTTCGAATGAAATATATGCAACAGACTGCGTTACTAGCATCTTTAAGATGCCAATCGATAGGAACGGAGAGTTTTTGTTAGTTTGTGAGGTAATTAGATAGATAGAATTATTTATTCTCATAAACATATACATTATGTGAAGAGTACAAGTACAAAATCTCAACCTACAAGTGAATAAAGAGCGCTCAGATCAAGATGAGAGAAACTCCTGAATACTGTAGGGTTCTCTTTCTATTAGAAATTGTTTCAAGTTAGATTTGAAGAACTTAAAAATTTTATGGTTTGGATAACCTTAGGAACTTTATTGAAAGGGGTAATAAGGCATTTTTCTCAGTTAAATTATGTTTTGGATAATGCAAAGTGACCATGCGCCTGATTCTATTTATGTTCTCAATTGACTAAAATAAATCTCGCTATTTTTATGAAAAAATAAGAGACACCTGTAGATGAAAAGGCCCGTAAGAGTCAAAATTTTGTTTTTTTTAAATGACCACGACAAGACTGCCTGTGAGATAGACCATAAATCACTCGGATAGCCGATTTTTGAATGATAAATATATGATCGAATCCAGTACACCCTCCCCAAGCAATGATTCCAAAAGTTAGAACTGCTTAGAACTGCATAGTAAAGAATCTCTAGTACATTATGATCTACTTGCCTCGCCATCACTCAAAGAATACACGACCGAGAGTAGTTTCTGTTTGAGACACCCTGAGTATTTGGTATTGTTTATTGGAACAAGGTCAAATTCAACCCTCGCTACACACATTGGGGTCTATTAGATCTCAGCTAATTTAGAAATTCATGCTGATCTTCACATATGTCTGACACAAGCAGGAAACGTTGTGTAAATTAGTCATACCTCTTTTACTATAGAGCATCATTATATCGCGAAGTGGTTGTAGGCTCAAGTATTTCGGTGACGATCGATCAAAGGGGTTACGGAGTTTCTAGATCCCAGTGTATATTTAACGTCAGGTGTTTTTACCCTTAGATTTTTTTGTTTCTCGATTTTTGTTATATTTCAGTTAAGTTGAAATTCGTGTGTTTTGTATGATATTGGTGAAGAAAAAATCGTTCGTTAGAGATTAGCAAGAAAAATCTCCAAGAAAGAAAGGTATCAGACAAATGATGAACTCGAATCAGAAATGAGAAATGAACTGTTTTATGTTTGAGATGAAAAATGAAAAATAACATCTGTTTTTGACGAGCCAGAGTCAACCGATGAGGAAGACTTGGTCGAAGAGGAACGTTCACCTAATGCAAAAAAGTACACCGACATAACCAAAAAAGAAAACGATAACAGATGGAGTAACGAAGTTCCAGGAAAACGGGCAAAACGCCAAAGGAAAAATCTGGTTAGTCACTTACCTGGTCCAAAAGGAGCTTCGAAAACCGTAAAAAGTCCACTGATAAGATGTTCTGTTTTTGAGAATATTGTTATATTGATCATACATATTTATATGCTTCAATAGAAAATATATAATCAAATAATCCAATGCAAAAATATCAACATTAACGCATTAATCATTACGGGGTCCGGTAGATCTCAGTGTGTTTTATTATACTCTTTTTATGTGTGTGTAGCGAAGGTTAAAAAACTCATTCACTCCACTGAGTGAATGAGTTAATGCCTCTGCATTAACGAAATAGAATCTATTATTCTTAACGACAATAATTTAGATGAGGAAAGTGATAGAAAAACGCACGGTAATATCAGTCGGTAAGAATATGAAACTTGTGATAGTTCAAGATCCCATATCTGCCAGGTGTTTGGAGCAAACAGCCTATCTACAAAACACAACTTTGTAAAGATACTTGAAAGTATTTTATTTTCAAGAATATTATTGAAAATTTAAGAAGAGCCCTGAGCAGGAAATTTTTAGCGCTCGTTCATTGGTGGGCCAATAAGGCTATTACCTCGAAATTTAATAGGGAACTAGAGACTGAAACCAAATTTATACATGCAGAACCTCAGCACCTATATTCTTGAAGCTATTCAGAAAATGAAATATGTAAAAAATAATGAAATCAAAAGTATAGAATTCTGTTAACACTATGGCACAAAACTTTGCATAAAAATTCAGTCTTCATTCACGAAAAACATTTCACTTGAAGCGGATGTCTTGTAATGTAAATATGAGGTTTCTTTTTTCAATATTCCAATTGAATGTTTTATAGTTCTGGTAACACTATGTCCACAAAATTTTTGCATGAACATTCAGTATACAGGTTTGGAAATTCACATCTGAAATATACGATATACAATGCATCAGACAGAGAATTTTTCCCACCAGTTGCACAGATGAATAGTCGAGACAATCACTAGCTGTAACACACTGAATTCAGTTGTCTCACTTCATTATTCTAGTCTTGTCTCTCTCTTATCGTTTAGAGGAGCGTAATTATCTAGTATGGTAGGCAACAGTAAATACTTGAATCGCGTATTACGGGCAGCCTGACAAATTAAAAATTCTTACGTGCAGTGCGGGTTCCCTACCATACTGCGATAAGAGAGAGACAAGACTAGAAATGCAGTGAGACAGTTGAATTCATTCAGTTATCGCACTTGATTATCTCGACTATTCATCTGTGCAACTGGAGGGAAGAATTCTCTGTCTGATGCATTGTATATCGTATGTGTTCGATGTGAATTTCCAAATCGGTATATCAATCTTCCTTGACAAAATAAATTTCACTCTTATCGGATATCTTTTTATGGAAATATGAAGTTTCTTCTTTCATTATTCAATTAATTTTTCTATAGTTCTGTGTACCCTACGGCCACGAAATTTTGCATGAGGCTTATTACGAGCATCTTAAATTTCGATTGGTTCGTTTTGTCTGAGATATTGAGGAACAAAAATTTTGAATCGTTGAAATTTGCACAATTGAGAAACGAATAATCTGAGCCATCATTGATTTCAAGCAGTCTCATAGGAAGCCAGTAATTTTCGTTGAAATTTTAAAAATAAACTGAAACTTATACATTCAAAAAGATCTTTCCTTATACCATACCTCAGAATGAAAATATTATTTGTTTGAACTATCACAAATCAAGAACGGATAATCCGAGAATAGTTCAACTCAGTCTCTAGGAGACGATCTTTTGTTGAAATGTGCAAAAAAACTATGTCTCAGAAATACTCAGAGTGTAAAGGTTTCATGTTTAAAATAGGAACAAATGAGGAACCAATAATCTGAGCCATCAATCGTTTCAATGAATCTCATAGGGTGCCAGTAATTTCCGTTGAAATTTTGAAAAAATTGAAACTTTGACGTCCGAATAGCTATATATTTTTGAAAATGTATGCGAAAGACTATGGCTCAGAAATACTCAGGATGTATAAAATATGCATAAATGAGGAACGAATAATCTGAGGAAATCTAAGAGTGATTACAAAAATGAAATTATTCCTTTATTTTCCACTTGTGAGTAAGAAACAGGATTTTTTAACAGGAAATACCCGTTGAATACCTAGAAAACGATTTAAATAAATCACTGTACCCGGCCATCCCAGCCTGCCCGCATCCATTTTTCCCAAGAATTAAATTGATGAATCCGAAATGGTAATGAAAATCCCGTTGTATTGATATCGTGATATATTGCATTTCGCGGTATATAAAATGTTACCGCCGGCTATCTGTCCGTGTGTAAATTCAGTTCAACAAAGCAACCGTCGGTTATTAATGGATCTTCTGTATGGCAATTTATCTCTATTAATTTGTATCCGCAGTTCGTATAACTGTTGAAAATATAATAAAATCAGAAGGCTCTAATGGAAAATCCAATTAGGGGAACCCCCTCAGCGATTAAAATCCCTCACTCTTTTGTTTTCGTTGTGGTTTTCTATACGGAGGAAGTGGACTGAAGGTAGCATTGAGGTTTGATTCTGAATGAGTTCTTCTGATGATTGTTGAAATTTCGGTTAATGTAGCGAAAATTATGAATATTAAATAGTAATCCTTAATTCAATCACGAATAGGTACCGGGTTTTTCACTATAATTCGACCCCCCTTAACTGGTTACTAAAGGAGAAAAAAATGTTTCGTATAAAAGTTTCTCGAAATCAACTGAGGTTTTTTGATAATATGAGTCCAGAAACTGAAATATATACAGGGTGGCCAACATATTGATGGCAGCTTCATTTTTTCAAATAAAACACCCTGTATATTTTTTCCATGTTTGGCTAGTTTTTTTTTCCCTGATTTCGAATATGTAACATATGTTGGTCTATCTTTTTTATTCTGAGAACCACACAGTTTCAAATTTTAAGAACCACCTGCCAAGATATGTAATCATTTTACAAGTGGCAGAGTGCTTTTACTGAAAATGCTCATTTTTGGAGTTATAATAACGTCAATGGTAAGATATACAGGGTGAACAATATTGAATATTGAAATATTCTTTCTTTTTTTTTGATAGGCTATTTCCTCCTGATCTCGAATAAAAATGCGTATGTGGATGTGTCTCTTCAATTTTCAGAGTTTCAAAGTTTTGAAATGATGACACCGAATAAAAAAAATATGTGAAATACCTACGAAATTCTTTATATCCAAACAATCTACTTAAAAAATATTATTTAAGAATGAATACTTAAAAATTATTCAACCAATGAAAAATGATAAACTATGGTAGTATGGTAAGAATGACATCAACTAAAGAATTGCTCAAAACGACCACCTTCATTCAATACACATAGTTCATATAGTTGTCTCAAGTTGTTTAGACTATCTTTGATAGCATTATTATGGCTCTGATTCAAGTCAGAAATTAAAGCTTCAAAGTTTGTTTCTAAGCATTACAAATTGTCATTATTCTTTGTGCTATGACGGGATTAGTTCCGAATTATGGGTTTAATATTGGTTGATTTTATATCATTATTGCTGAAGTAAATGTTTTTCTTCAAGAACGGCTATAAAAACGTGTCCAACTGTGTTAAATCGGGACTATTTGGTGGCCATAAAATGGGTGCGCCATTACCAATCCAAAGATCAAATTGGCCACTTAAATATTCACGAACTTCCAAAACGCTATGCCAGATGGTTATTGAAATTTGAAACACTGTGCTGCTCCGAATGAGAAAGATACATATGTTACATATTCGAAATCAGGGGAAAAAGAGCTAACCAAATATGGAAAAATATACAGGGTGTTCCATTTGAAAAAATGCAGTTGCCATCAATATGTTGGCCACCTGTATATATTTCAGAAGTCATAACAGAAAACTTTAGCTTTGTCTATCGCTATGGACAAAATAATTTTTATACAATATATTATGAAATCATATTCAATGAAATTCTTAATTTTCAAGAATAAAACTCAAAACAGAAACGAGGTAATACGAAAAAGTTTCCATCGCCGAAATCACCATATCCGAAACATTCTAAACCCTAAAAATGAAACCTGTACCACTTCCTGATGCTAATTTATTGATTGATGTTCCCACCCTCCCATGCGACAATATTTCCAGGTGAAACATTTCACTCTAGTCTAGATAAAATCCTGTCGTGGAAAATTCCTTTCCGAGTGCGAGGATATTAAATGCACCATCCCCCACAATTCCACGCCTATTTTTCACAGACAAACTCGAAATTCATAAATGTGTGCCATATGTTGGGATCCCATTTCTTCCTCGTATAAAAGAGAAGTCGAACTATTGGAACTGTCATGAATATCTTGCCGAAAATTCGACGGAAGTGAGCATATTCGGTCGATGAAAAATAAGGATTCGAGAAATACAGGAATTGTTATTGATATGACTAGATATTTCAACTGTGTATACTTCAGGTCGTCAATATGAAATGAGAAATTTTTGAAAAAGGAAGTTGATACCTTTACCTACCATTACGACTGATGCTGAGATATCCATATTCTTCAGAGATATACTTACTGAATGTTACTTTTCCATGAGTATAGTAACTGGAACAATAAAATCAACACCATGGCTACCAATTCTTTCTAACATTGCTCCTCCACATATCCGAAGGCACGACCTAACTTCGAAAATGTTGAATAAATACAATTCTTCTACAAATTGATGACAAATACTTTCCTATATTCCAGATAATTCCTCGATAAAAATCAAGTAAATCATTTTGGTCCAATTATTGTCTGGCCTCGAATGAAAGCGATAAATAAATTTGGCAATCCGAGTGGAACACATGTAATATTCAAATCAAAGATTTAATTACTGATCCCCCAAATAAAGTTCCTGGATTTGATCTTCCAAGGAAAATTTGGACTGTTCTTAATCGTATAAGTACAAGTCGTGGCCGCTGTAATAGCATGCTTTTCAAATGGAATTCACTTGAGAGTCCTAGTTGCCAATGAGGAGAAGCAGAGGAGACTATAGAACATCTAATAAATAATTGTCCCATATTTAAATTTCAGGACGGCTTGAGGGGTAAACATGAAGTTACCAAGTCGTTTTTGAATTGGGTTGTTAATTTTAAATCGATTTAATAGAGTTTCAATCATTTATTTCACTGTTCCTTCTTTCTTCTTCGATTTTTTCATTTCAGATTCAAAATTCCGAAGGGATCTTAGAGAGGGTTTTCGATTGGACTCAATAAAGAAGAAATCCTTCAATATTCAAATAGTTTTTAAGTTTTATTTTTGTTGGAATTGCGAGACAGGGTTGTTTCACTGAGGTTTTTCTCTGAGATCTGGGGCCTGTAACACAAGCACTACAAGTCCTACAATTGTAAGAATATATTCTACACTTGTAACTGTTTCATAACACAAACCCACTTGTAATTACAAGTACGGACTAGTAATTACGTCAAAATCTCTACATATGTAAACTTTTTCTGTAACATAAAGTTCACACTTGTATAATCGTGTCACGGAATTTCCTACAAGTGTAGATAATGTTTTACATATCTCCAACTCTAGGTAGCAATACTACTTATATTGACAAGTCATGTCATATAGTAGGAATCAAATAATAATGAATTCTATGATATTTGCATTACAAGTGTAGCTACACATGTACAAAATTATTTAATTTCTACAATTGTAGCCATTCGCATTGTGACATCGAATTGGGTTGGACTTGTAGTTACAGGCAAATTACTTGTAGACTTGTTACACTTGTAAGGTTTGTGTTACAGGCCCCTGGTATCATACGAATAATGTATGGTATGGTACCCCATTTTGCACTAACCTCAGTTAAAGATATTTGTTCTTGTTTAATGTATTGTATTATGTTAGCTCTTGATTTCGGAAGAATATACAGGGTGTTTCCTAAACATGCGGAAAAAATTCAGGGGGTTGTTCCTTGGACTATTTTAAGCATGTTTTGTCCTCTGATGATTTTTGAAAAACCTCTTTGTTTCGAAGATACAGGGCGAACAACATTTTTCATATTTTTAAAATCAATAATAGTTTAAATAAAATTGCATACCGCACTGTGTTTACTTAGTAGGTACAATTTATTTTTGAATTTATTTAGCAACATTCCAATTACTTAAAACGGCCAGTTTTTTTGACTTAAAATTGATAAGTTCAGATGGTAAAGGAATACAGATTAAACACGGTTTTCATTTGAATTGTTTGTGATGTATTAGCAATTAACATTTTATCTTTGACTATTATGAATCGCTATACACTGGCTAAAGGTGGTCATTTTCAACAGTTTTTGTAGGTTAAGTTAAATTTTCATGTAATTTTTCATAATAAAATGTTATTATCTAAAATTTTGTTTCCCCTGTGTCTTCGAAACAAAGAGGACAAAATATTCTTAGAATAGTCCAAGGAACAATCCCCTGAATTTTTGCCGCATGTTTAGGAAACACCCTGTATATAAAGTGGAGTCATTTGAATATCAATTCAAATCTATCTCTATTTCACGATCTTTTTTTAGGTATAAAAATGGGCATTACCAGTGATTTCCTTAAAAATTTTGTTAAAAATAAGGAATCCCTTAGAAAATAATTGCGAATTTCCATTTCTTGTTGAGTAGTCTTATCTGTAATAGTAGTGTTATCTGATAATATACGTTTAATTTTTTTCTTTCAGCTTTATCAGCTCAGATTATTAATGCAGGGCACTAAAGGATCACCCAAAGCACCATTAGGCAACAATGCACGTCCAATCCAGCCACTTTATCAGCGAACCATCCGTACAAATATAAATTTCGGAAACGCGAAGGTAAGTGAAATCGTTTCGTCATTTTTTTTTAACATGTATTTGGTGGTTTGATTATTTTCATAGGTAACTATAACGCTTTAGGTGTATTGGGAAAGGCTCTATCTATTTCAAGGAATTCTTTGGACTGTTTAGTCACCCCCTCTTTTTCAGTTGAAGCTATCTACTACAAGTACAAGTACTGTTTTCAACTCGAGAACTATGAAATGTTTGACATAACTACTCAATTTTCTCTTACTCCAACAAGTTCCCTCCACAAGATGGGTGACCACAGGGTCAATTCTAGAGGTCCCTTTTTCACGCAGCAGCTCTGTTGAGCGTTTCAGACATCATTTATCTGCTAATGATAACATAAACATTTGTTCTATTGTCCCTCTTCTTGGCTAGAATTATGTGATATGTTGGATTGGATTGTCTCTGATGTTTAGCACCCGTATCGTCACCGCCGTTGAGACTGCTATCTTTCATGATATATTTCTGAAAACGATCTTCTAGAAGTCAGCCGGTAATTCGATTCAGTAATGGAAATATGTTTATTTGTTTCTCATTTGTAAACGTCAGTTTCCAAAAACACAATATTAATCGAGAAAGTTTATTTTATCAAGTCACTAACTTGTAAAACTGACAGTTAACTTGTAAAATTTTTACAAGTTAGTAGTATTATTTACATTGAGAGTTGTCAAGTAATTGCTTCTAATTTCATTCACCCCTCTAATTTCAGAGTTCCTGGAACACATGTATTTCTCAATAAACGTTCTCAAACGATATTCGTACCTTGTTTATTCGTATCTATCTGTTTTCCTTCTCAAAATTGCAAATATCCTAGAGGTTTTTGACCTGTAAACTCACTGACAGTTTCACGTACTCGCTTCTAATTTCATTCATTCTGCTAATTTCATCGTTCCTGGAACAAATATTTCTAGTAATAAACGTTATAAAAGTATTTAAAACGATATTCATGCAAATATTCTCGAAGGACTTCCCTCTCGTAAAGCCACTGACAGTTGTCATAATTTTCCGATGTCATAAATAATCCAATTTTTAGAAATGTCAAGCGAAAATTATTGAGATTTTTCTGGAATTTATCTAATCTTTTACAAATGAGAAACAAATAAAATATAAAACAATACACGCAAGGTAACGGGTTTTACTGGCTCCAGGAGGTAACTGACTCGCCTGCGGCTCGTCAATTATATCCTCCATTCGCCAGTAAAAACCCTCTTACCTTGCTAGTAATGTTATATACTATTCTGGATGAACTTGTTCATGCAGATACTTTTTTCTTCATCTTTGAATTTCAATATCTTGCTGTCTCAGTGGTGATTTCAGAGTGTAGTCTCATGTGTTTTGTAGATGTGTTTTGTCGCCTGCTTCGCACAGTATATTATGGAATTCCGCATAATATAGTCAAAGTATTTTTGAGGTCGGTTATCTGCTCATTAGCCACTTTTAAGGTCCAAATTATAATAATTATTATTAGTTCTGTAACCTCAGATGATCGTGAAATTCTTACATCAGGAATCATTTAAGATATGTATTGTGCTATTCCCTCCTTAAAATCTTATTGAGTTTTAGAACGAAAAAAATCTTATGACAACTCAAAACAAATGTCATGAAAGAAATGAGATAATTCACTGTTATCCAATTATTTGTAGATAAGTGAAAGTATAGAATCATCCTGACTTACATCTAATGAAGACGATTAATATAACTCTATCCTCTGAAATGTACAAATTCAATCCAAAACGGATCACTCATTATTCAGATATAACCGGATGTTTGTCCAATCCAATTCTATTTAGCCACTAAAGGTTGACGCTCACTTGGACGAGAGGAGACGAAGAGTTGTTTTCCGCCGGAACGGTCTGCACTGAATCAAATGGGTAGACGCTCACTTAGCAGGCAGGAAGCGAAGAACCGAATCGTAAGACACGAGACATATGTTGTTTTCCGTTGGGGTGTTTAGCATTGAAACAAATGGGTAGACGCTCACCTAGGATGCGCGAAGCGAAGAGCAGCGAGGAGGCGAGTCGTTCGACGCGTGGATCATCTACCCTGTTCATGCGGGTGGTCGACATGCAACAAGGGTAATAAAAATTTATTGCTGCCTAGATATATGAGAAATTTCTTCCGATGCCTGCTCGAGGCATCGCTTCGTCCAAGTGCGCAGTCCTAGGCGAAATTACGTTTCGTCTTGTCTCGTCCAAGTGAACGTCAACCTTTAATCTTATTCACAAGGCCTCAGAAGGACGCAGCTATACATTATAACTTTTTTACACTTTAACCATAAAGGAATTCCTAATCTCCGGAATAAATGGAGCGCCAGTAAGACGTTCTAGAGGTTAAATATTGGATGCGTAACAGTTTGCGTTTACCGCTAGCACAACTCTGCGTTACAGAAGACGATCATATATAATTTTTTGAGAGAAACTCCCAACACCGGGGGGTACAACAAGGGTCATTTCTATGGAACTTTCTCATATACAAAGTGGGATTGATCGGTTGATGTACGGGTAGTCGGTCTTGAATATTTCCCTCCATGGATATCTGTGGCATCCATCGTGAGCTACAAACTTCCCTACCGTTCTAGCAGTACCGAGAAGTATACTGCTCTTCGCATAACTCTGTAAATGTTTTCATCCCAAAACTAGCGCCTTGAGGTTGAATTTGAGACTCTTTGGGATACTTCCTATGGGTTATATAAGGATACAAATGGTTCTAGTACTGGATATTCTCCACTGCTTCCTGATTTGAAGTTCTAGTTCTAGATATTTCGAAATTTTCTTAGACGTAGACGTAGAATATTGTTGTTTGAGATGGTTACTTCTGAGAGGATTGCTCTATTTTCCTCCTCTTCTTGACGAGAATTATGTCCGGCCTGTTATGAACAACTGTTGAATTTGTAAGTACTGTGCGTTTTCAGTATCATTATTAATATTTTTATTTTTTTTTAGTATCTCAGATGAAACTTTTATATCAGGAAATTATATAAGATTTAAATTTCGACATTTCTCTTCTGAAAATCTCATGAAATTTTTGAATGAAACAGAAAACCTTATGACAACTCAAGGCAAATGTCATGAATAAAAGAAGATCTTTCACATTTATTCAATTATTCGCAGATAAGTGAAAGCATAGTCTCCGGGTTACTTACATCTAATCAAACCGATTAATATTACCCTATCCGCTGAAATGTACAAATTCAATCCAAAACAGACCCATTTATAATTCAGATATAACCGGATTTTTGTCCAATCCCATTCTATTTGGCCCCTTATATTACAACCCAGATAATCCCGACCCCAGAACAAGATGAGCACCGAACTTCGTCAGTTAATCTTCTTCATAAGCCCTCAGAAGGGCGCCAGCTAATGCATTATAAGTTGTTTACACTTTAACCATAAGGAAATTCATAATCTTCGGAACAATTGAAGCGCCAGTTTGGCGTTCTCGAAGTTAAATATTGGATGTGTAACAGTTTGCGTTTACAGGTAGCAGAACGCAACGTTAAAACGGAATATTTTAGTGGGGATTGCGAGGATAACAGATTAATTTATTAAATGGGCTCCATGAATTTAATTTCGAACAAATTAAATCTGGATTCAGGAGGAGATTGTTAGCTCATCCTTCTCGCAGATTGAAGATCTACAACCGTAGAATATTATTGCCGGATATGTCGTATCTTGTAGATTAACCAGGTTAATATTGGATTTCCAAGAGGTACCGTGGTCGACTGTTTTCACTATTTGTTCCGAGTATGTGTTGATATTATCTTAATCCATTTGGATGAAGTTAATTTGATGACCACTCCGTGACGTAGTTGATCTACTGCTCAGATCAACGAAAAACCTAAATAGGCTTCAAGCGTGATATCAGTGGAATGATTTGAGGACGAGATGTACAGGGTGATTCACTCATCTTGGTAACCTAATTTTCTCGAAGAAAATGAAAATTTTTTAATGCTGTTGACGGTATTTGATACAAGTCAATATTGACTTGAGATCTGCATAAAAATCGGAGAAAAGAATCAAGACGCCAAGCAGCGCGGTGCTATTAAAAATTTTTCCTTGATTTAGGGACATAGATATGATTGTGATTCTTAAAATCAAGTGGACCCTAATATTTTGGCCAAAGTAACTTAGGTATAATTAAATGAGGAAAAAATATAATCTATGAATGGATCATAATGGCCGATATATAGAAATTATCAAAGAAATGTTTTTTGTTATAAAATATAGCATTTGACGAAAATAACGATTGAGAGCTAGTTTGCTACAAAGTTTCTTTGATTTTAAGAATCACGATCATATCTATGTATCTAAATCAGGGTATACTGTCACAATACAGAAAAAAATTAATGGAATACAATTAACATAAAACACGCTGCATGTCGCTGACGACAAATAGCAAAAAATCGTATTCGAAAGAAACATTCAATTAAATCTGAAGGACACATTAAAAAAGGTATGTTTTCGAAAAAAAAACTGATAGCGCTGCGACGCCTGGCGTCTTAATTCTTTTTCAATACTTTTACTCACATCTCAAGTCAACATTTACTTGTACCAAATACCGTCAACAGAATAAAAAAATATTCATCTCTTTTCGAGAAAAATTAGGTTACCAAAAGATAAGTGAATCACCCTGTACAAAGCAAATGTTTGTTTTTGTTTTGAAATTTGTCAGTGCAAAGGCAGAATCGTGATTTTTAGGGGTACTGAAGAGGGATAAATATAACATCTTCAAATACTGAGATCAATAGGATTTTTTTAAGTAATAAAACGCATCCACCTCATGGTTATTAGCGGCGGTACATCATCTAGCTAATTATAGGTTAAATACACTTTATAAATGATTGTAACATCGTAGGTTGCTTCGGAAATTATCTTATCGTATCTTATGCAAAGTCTACAAATTTACAATTCCAGTCACACTATTCACTTTCTTTCGGAATGACTATCCTAAAATCACAGTATCGTTTGTTTAAATTGAAGTTTACATCAGAATATGAATATTTATAAGAGTCCAATGCCAACTGCGATGTTATAATCATTTATAGAGATCCTGTAGGTACCTACTACCCATAATCAATCCACGCTACTGTTCTCAACTCTGGAATATGGTTTTCCGTAAACAATCGTGTTTTTACTTGTATTGCAAATTATACAGAATTTGGGTATATACATAAATGTACTCCATTATCACTGAAATGCATATTATAATTTAGAATCACGAAAGCCGGTTCAGATATCTCGGAACGAATGAAAATAACCAAAGTTAGGTTAATGTTCATGAACAGCAGGTGAGGAATATAACAGAGATCTTGTCCTCATTTTTGCCCCTGTTTACATCTGAAAAGGCCTATCTAAGTATTTTATTGATGTGAGATCTACTACCACCATCTAAAGAAGTACTTTGTCAAATATCACCCAGTGATTAAGGAGTGCTCCTTAAACAATGACTCAGTGAACCAATTATGTCTGAGTGTTTGGAAAATGATGTGACCGTCAATTAAACCATAGACAGGAGTTTTCTCAAAACTCTCACTTGGGCTCCCTAATGAAGAATGCTAGATAAAAAAATAAAGGGGCGTTTACGGATGGTCAGAAGTCTAGGAATTTTCAAGGTAGTTGAAGGGTAGGAATACCTCATGGGTTCGTTGATGGGCCAAATAATTTGAATTGTTTTCGGGATATGATGATTTGAAATTTTCTTTGAATACTTTTAAAACGAAATATCTGATTCAGTACAGATTTCATTTAAGCTGCTGAAACACGATAAAACATTTGCGCAAAATCTCTCGAAAATTTTAAGAGTAGAAAATTAAAAAAAAAATCCTCTCAAATCCCTTACCTCCAACACTATTCATTACAATATCATTATTTTTATTATTATTCCCCAACAAACACAATCAAGACATTCTGACAAATCAACTTGCAATCACAGTTCATCAATTATTTAGAACAAGTTTTTCCAAAAGTGAATAGAAACATAACCTTCAATATCCGATCCATTCGATTTTTTCACGACGGAGCATCGAAACCCTTCTACCCTATAACTTTTCCGAAGTAACTAAGTTGCAACATGTAAAATATCAACCCCTATCAAAGAATCCGAATCTCCGTGAAGCCCTTAAAAAAAGTTCGTATTCTTTGATGTAACGCTACAACACGTCATTAAAGAAAATCCTTTCGAGCGCAACGCTCGACGTGAATCTGAAAATTCGGAAAGACGGATCGTTATAAATTTTAATAAACCCAATTACTTGGCGAAATCTTGTTCGCCGTAAAACACAATAAAATTAACATCAGCGCATATTTGGAAAGACTCGTAAGTTGCGGTAATTATGCGACAACGAGTCGGGAACATTTAACGCAGCTCTGGGCCGGTCGGCGGATTCCAACTTCGACTACCAGGGCTGTTCTTTATGAATTCGGAATAAATTGATCAGTGGATAAGGGTGGTGTTTAGCCTTCTATAGTATTTTTTTTAGAAGGATCTCCTTGAAGCATCTAAATGACAGGTTGTCTGTAAACAAATGCGAGGGACTTAGGCCGGCCACTCACATACAGTTTTAACTGTCAGTTTCAACTGTGAACTGATATGTTCACACATGTGCAGTTCAATGCTTCAGTTTGTTCCATGATGGATTCGAGCAGGTCTGACGATCTGGCCGTCCCCGGTTTAATTTTTGCAATTTTACCAAGAATAAAGAAGAGAAGGCATAAACAGTGGTGCAAGTAGTGGCTACAAAAAAGAAATTTATCATCACACATAAATTTATTGAGAGAATTAGGAGAAGAGCCATTACGTTTTCTCAATTAATTGCGCATGACTCAAACAGTGTAGCAAAAATTGCTATTGTTGGTTCCTCCTTTAATTGTGAAAAAAGATACAGTCATGGGAACTGCAATATCTCCACATGAAAGATTAACAGCTACTCAACTTTTTTTATTTTTGCGGTAAGTAGATCTCAAGCTGTTTATTTTGACAACACCGATTTCTTAGTCGTACCAGGTTCTAATGCTTCTAACTTTTTGTCAGTCTGCTGTATGCCGCATCTTTTTTGGCTCGATCGTAGTCATCAGCAGATGTCAATTGCCATAAACAAGGCTCCGATCTATATATTTCGATAAAATCGACTATAACTTGGTTTTGTTTACGCGACATTGTGATGCGCACCCTTGCTCGACACAAACTCAACTGAGAACTCCACAGTAGAACCCCCACACACAGTCAGTTCAGTTAAACCTTTCACCTGAAAATATGAACAATTTCATTTCTCTCAGTTGAACTGACAGCAATACCTATACGTGAATGTCCGTCTCTAGGGATATGATTCCTCGATAAAAATAAGCAGGGGAAGCTCATATAAATTTTGTCCGAAATCGACCCTGCTTCCAAAATACAGCCTTTGGAAGGCGATGACGAGTAGACAGTTGGTAATTTATTTACGGCTTCTTAAGAACAGTGAGTCATAAAACTGTACATAATATGAAGTACTAAGTATATGTTACTCAAACAATTTTTTTTAGATCTCATAACTTTATTATTAGGGGTTGAAAATAACAACTCCCTATGATTTTCATTCAAAAATTGTTTTCGTGGGATATATTTTCGAAACACAAAATTCTCTTATGGTTTCCCACTCAATTCTGGAGAAAAAAGTCTCTTGCAAAATTCCGATACAGTCGATATTTTTCTCGAAAAAAATAAAAACTTACAAGCAGTTATGATCACTGTTCATTTCATATCATCGTATAAGTGTTCTATAGAATGAATATTCTAAGATGCTGTATGTCTATAACAGGAGATGAAGATGTTCTATAAACCTTTCTGAAGGTTTAATTACTGATTATCGGAAAAAAATTATATGCGTAATATTTTAATTTCACAAATAGAACTTTCTTGCGATTAATAGGCATAATTGACAAGAGAAGTTTTAATTTTTTTCATATACAATAACGCAAAACTATAATAAATATTCAAAATGACTACATCCGCTAAAATACATGCATCATTCTTATGGTTTCACACGATGCTACAATTCTATCTTTCAAATCATTTATGTTCAATATTAGCGTCGTGTGAACTAAAGATTTAAGATTGACCCCAAATACAAAAATCCAATGGATTTAAATCGGGAGACCGTGGAAGTCACGCCGCCCATATGTGGCATTCAAGTACCCTCTAACGTTAATTCCAAGTGAGCTGGAGCTCCATCCTGCAAGAAATATGCTTGCCTTCTTATTCGCAGAAAAACATCTTTCAGAATAATTGGTAGCCCGTCTTCAAGTATGTACAATATCATCGCCGTTACTGTGAGTTTTATATGTATTAAAGTCTATAAGGTGAATGGCACTAGGGAAAAGAATAATAAATAAATATATAATAATATTTTAAATTATGTTTCGGATAATGGACATGATTCTTAATTTACCTACACCAGAAGGAGATCTGTTATTCAGAGACAAATAACATTGAGTTCATTGAAACTCAATCCAGAAAGATAATGCTCAGTAATACCAATGCACCAACTGTCGATGAGAAAATAGCAGCCCTCGTATTCGAAAGAACTCGTAAGTTGCGGTAATTATGCGACAACGAGTCGAGACCATTTAAGGCAGCTTCGGGCCAGTAGAAGACTCGACGACGAGGCGCTTTCCAACTTCGGCTAAAGAGTTTTCCTGGATAGCCTGGAGTGAGAAAACACGGTCTGTTAATGTTGTTCAAACATTTGGTCATTCAGCCATCTCCGTCGAAGACGGGAAACAGCCAATTGACTTTTTAAACGGCCTGTTATTCAAACCTAGATAAATCTTACCTAATTTACCTCCACCAGAAGAGAGTCGATTTTTAAAAAATTTCCATATTACAAATGTCATTGAGTTCATTGAAACTCAATGCAAAAAGATAATACTCAGGAACACCAATGCTGCCAACTGTCGATTAGAAAATGGCACATGAAGTGTGCCAGAAACCCCTTTTCATAACTACTCGTTTAGGTATCATATTCTCTAGATATGTTTAAGATCGAATCCCTGATTGACCTCCACCAGAAAAAAGGCAGTTATTCAGAAATGTTGCATGAAGTTCATTGAAACTCAATACAAAAACATAATGCTCAGTAATACCAATGCTACCAAATGTCGATCAGAAAATAGCACCCCTCGTATTCAAAAGAACTCGTAAGTTGCGGTAATTATGCGACAACGAGTCGAGACCATTTAAGGCAGCTTCGGGCCAGTGGAAGACTCGACGACGAGGCGCTTTCCAACTTCGACTAAAGAGTTTTCCTGGATCGCCTGGGGTGAGAAAACACGGTCTGTTAATGTCGTTCGAACATTAGGTCATTCAGCCATCTCAGTCGAAGACGGGAAACAGCCAATTGACTTTTTAAACGGCCTGTTATTCAAACCTGGATAAATCGTTTTAATTTTCCGCTTACGCCCCAATAAATGTTAATGATCTCGTATAAACCGAATTAACTTTCGGCACAATGATGGAAAGAGCAGTTATATATTCATTTTATGGCTTCCCATTCTCGCACATTTTCTTCAGGATTAGGTAGTCGGGAGCAGACATTGCAGTAATGAGGTATTACTCAGAGTTGTCTCGAGCACGTTTTCCTATTTTTCGGAACGCAGACATGAAATTGTATATTTGATTTTCGGAAGTAGTTAAATAGTAATCTACGTGGGAAGTCCGAAAAATAGGACTAGACAAAATTCTGGGACTAATCGTAGGCGAGTTATGGAGTTCCGCGAGTACAAAAAAAAAACTATTTTCGGATGTGTTGCGTACACTATTTTTTCGAAAACCTTGAAGAAACACTATTGAATCAAGGAATTATTGCGAATTGTGAGGAAAAAACATGTGAACTTTTGAATACTCATTTTAAATAAACAGGCAACCGTTTTTTTGTTGCTATGGTAATGCTCAACTGCATTCATTAAATTTTACTTCCGAGATGTGGGTACCTACTTTCCGGACGGTTGCCAAAAATAGTTTATTATGCAACGAGCGTATTATGATAGCTATTATTCGCGAGGTGAAGTTTAGGCCACTCGCCTACGGCTCGTTGCCCAAATCACCGAGTAAATAACAGCCATTATACGCGAGTAGCTTACTATACTTTATCCACGACTACTGAATGTATTCTTGAAGATTTTATTATTTGGTGACAAGACCCTTCTATGACAAGCGTGGAAAAAGTCAAGTTGACACATGAGAAATTTTCGGAGAACTGGTCATTGTATATTTTATAATGAAAAATGTTTCAATTGATATAATAAAAGAAGATTTGGCTTTCGATTGACAAGGTATATCCATATTTGTCAGTTGGAGTACCTTAGAATACTGAAAAAATACCAATTTAAAGAATATTATATCGAAGCTAAATCTATGAAGCATTTGACAGCAGTGATTTATAATCTCATTATTCTCTTGTGATTAATGGGTATTATTAATGCCGAGTACAGAGACGTACAATGGACGGATTTTTCAATAGTCGCGGATAAAATATTTCAAAATCACTGTCACTGCTGCTTTCCATATCTCATTGCAAATTGCGATAAAGAAACATACAAGCTTTCGAAAACTAATTTCATATGACGTGATTCCGTTGCTATAGTAATGATCAACTACATTTGAAGAGTAGAAATTCAAAAGGGTGTAAGTGCCACGAAATTTAAGATTTCATTCTACAGGGTGTTCTGATTTGGTTCTGACAAACTGATATGGGTGATAGATCACATCATTTCAAGTAAAAAAGTTCCTATGAACATGGGTCTGGAAATGCTTCGTTTCCAAGATACAGGGTGTTAAAGTTGAAAAAATAATTCGCGTTTTCTTTAATATCTTTCGACTGATTTCGAATAATTGCATGAAAGTTGGTACATAGGGTTTTTCTGAGATGAGGAATTCAAATTTGTGGCCGATTCGGTTGTATCTTCTAGAGGGCGCCACTGGCAATCATTTCGTCCCTTTCAAACCGTTGCAACTTTTTTGTGATACTCTGTACGTCACTTTGGACCAGAAAAATCGATTTCCCTGACTTTTACAGTTAAAAAGGTATACCTCATTTAAGTTGCTCGGAGCAACTGTTTCAGAGGAAAACGCGTTTAAAGCCAAATCCATATTATTGTAATCTTCAAAACATAAAGAAACAAAGTGAAAATAATTTTAAATTAAATATTTTTTAGATGTAACAATTTAGAACAAAACAAAATAACATAATAATTTTTAAAGAAGGTGTTCGAAATGTCCAAAATTGCATTGACTTAACTTAACTTTAACACACTGTATCTCGGAAACGAAGGATTTCCGGACCCATGTTCATAGGAACTTTTCTGCTTGAAATGATGTGATCTATCACTCGTTTTAGTTTGTCGGAAACAAATCAGAACACCCTGTATATGGGGTCTATGTGCAAAGCCAATAGCGTACAAAACGGATTATGTACCATCCGCTACAGACATTTATCATTTCTGATGAAAAATTTATTCTCATTTTAATTTTTTCATATATCCTAGACATGTTTTATGGAATATCTTTTGGCACTTAGGAGAAGTACCTACTTCCCGGACAAGGCCAGGAAGTGCTACTTTCTCAGAGAAAAAGCGTCCAGGAAGTACTAACTGTCCGGACGCCGAAAAAAGTATCATTTTGAAATAACCCTGTCTCATCCACTCAGGGAAAATAATAAACTTCACTTCGAAAGTCTCTTTTCCTCAAATCGCTAGGAAATTTCGACATTCCTGACAATATTTTTCAGAGAAAAAGTCAAAACATCCCTTTTGTAAAGATATGTCATATCCTTACTGTAGAAAGCCATGTTTGAATGATTTCAGAAAAATCAAAATTTCTGCTATGTAATCGATTTGGTTCTAGGAATTCTAGGTAGCACTTTCACTACAAGAACCTGGAAAATTCGTACAGTTGTTGCAGCAATTTCCAACTGGCACACAAAGCACGTTTCGCATAATTCTTGAAAGCATATATTATACTGCAGGGTATACGTAATGCGAACCACATAATGAGACTTCTCTTAGTTTGACCCAATTCAAAACTTTTTGCCTTCTACATTTTAGCATCACAAATAGCGGGCCATGTCTTCATTTCCAAAAGTTTCTTATATTCGAATTGAAGCAAGTAGGTATGTTTTTTAATACCGAAATGAATACTTGAAGACAGAGAAATCGCTATTCATCGGTAAGATAATCGCAATGTTTTCAGTTGAAACTTTTCGCTTTTCCGTTCGATGGAAGAGCCTAAAATATGAGTAATTTCTGAACTTGGAAATGAAAATATTCTGACCCTAAGGTATTCAAATCTAGTTCTTGCCGTTAAATAAATAATTCAGTTGTTTGAAATTTTCTAGATTAGTTCAGGACTTGAATATAAGAGTTTTGTTCATAATAAATAGTCCATTGGGGCTATTTCCATCATATTTACTTCTTCCATTCAACGTTTCAGTCCAGTTCAGATGCAGAAATATTCCTGAATTAAATAAAATCTGAACTGAAACAATAAATGACCGAAATATTTTTCAATTTACCGACTAGACAAAATTCTACGACGAGCTGTAGGCGAGTTCTAGAAGTTTGTGAGTCCGAAAAACTATTTTCGGACGTGTTATAAGTACAATATTTTGACCGCTCGTTCTACTTAAACGAGTGCTATATCGTTTTGCCCAAATGTCTGTAATTTTCGAATTTTGAGCCGAAAATGGTCTCAAACGATAGAGTTAGACTCCCTGATGACGAATTCGTGGTCAAATTCAATTCTGTCCGTGGGGCCGTCCGTTAGCACAATAACTTTCGAAGGGAGTGTCCTTGAGACATTACATTTTCAGGATGAGTTCGGGCCCCAAATGGCTCGTACAGGGTTTTTGTTCCTCAATATCTCATATCAAAAACGAAACCAATCGAAATGAAATGTTGCAGCCACATTCAATATGCTCATTTTAAGCCTCATACAAAATTCGTGACCATAGTGTATACACAGAATGATAGAAAGTTGAATTGGAGTATCGAAAGAAGAAACTTTATATTTTATGTTCTATCTATCTATCTATCTATCTATCTATCTATCTAATTCCTCACTGAAAGTTAGTCCGGTAAGTGAGTACTACCCGGACAGTTGGCGAAAATGATTTTTCGATAATTAACGATATATTTTCATAATACTTCTCCTACCAGATTCAGAAAAATGTTGAAATTAGCCCTGATTGAATCGATTAACGTAATATGTATTCAGTCAGTATAGTGATGGGCATAATGGAACAAGTGGACTGTAAAGCATGTGTTTCATGGTCAAACAATTCCATCGAATCTGTTCGGGTGCATTATACAGTTCCATAGATATATTCCTAGAATAACTGGCCACCTAAGTCCTAAACCACGCTCAATGCTCACACCAAACTGAATTCTATAATTTCGACGTCATCACGATGTGCGATATTAAAGTGTGAATTAAATGCGTATAATTTACCGAAAATCCGAGAAAAGCACTGACGTCAGCCATCCTCGCGTGCCTACAATATATTTCGAATTTTCATTATCATACGTATGGTTTCACGTGGGTTCTGTATAGAATAAAATGTGATATAAGCTGTATACTTTTAATATGAGGTGAAGTCTGAAGCACACAAAAACGTCCTTGTTTTCGTTTGAATGAAATTTGAATCCTGGGAAATATCAAAAATCTTATTCAATTTATTGTATACCTATACACCTTGATAATTTTCAGTCTGTGATATTATTCAATCTAGTACTTATTCTAGACAAACTGCGAACGAAGGAAGATAGTTTCGAATTTGATCAGTCCACAAATATTCATCAAAATCATGAAAAGAAGTGTTTCTGTAAACAGGCTGTCAAGAAAAAAAGTACCATGCATAGTGCCACGCGATAGAGGGCCAAAAAATAAAATAAACTCCCATGAATATATGTCCTAAACTGCTTCCTTTAAGAAATTCATTTTTTTTTTAAACTTCGGATGAAGAGGTTAGAATTGAACAAAATGTGATATCCGGGATTTTTGTATGATGCAGAATCCAAATATCCTATTAGTTTTTAGATTACTATAGACGGCGTCACATACAGGATTCATCCACATTTGAATCAACCCTAACTTTTTTGCCTTACACTGTATGTCATTCTGGACTAAAAAAAGCGATTCCTCTATCTTTTTTCCTCCCAAAAGGTTCACTTTGTTGAAGTCGCTAGGAACAACGGTTTCCGGTAAAAACACATCGAAAAATTATGATGCACACAAATTATCCAGAAGCGCCAAAGTAACCCACTTACAATAAGAAGGACAAAAACATCAATAATTAAATTTTAATAACAACAAAACCCCCGCATATCACATTTTAACCTCTTTATCCAAAGATATTAAAAAAAAACCGAATGAAAAAATTAACTTTAACACCGTGTATTCCTTAAAGAAAGCAGTTTCGGACATATATTCATGGACCTTTTATTATATTTTAGGGCCTTTATCGCGTGGTACTATGCATGGTACTTTTTTTCGACACCCTGTATAGATCTGAAATGAATACATTCCTTGTTCTTCTCGAATCTCGATGTTCATAGAAGGATTCCTTATTATTTTGAAGAGATGAATCTAGGTAAAATAATGAAATATTGCTACAACATAGTTCTTCTTCTGGAAAGTTTTTGAAGAAAAAAGTATAAATTGCAAAAAATAATCCGCGGTAATATTTTAAGGGGTGGTAATTAAAGACATAATTTTAACGACGGATTCTGTTAGGGCTTTTGCTGCTATTTAAAAACATTATGTTTGAACTTTCTACATTGTCTGAAGTTTGAGAATTTGGCTGTATAAACCAACTTGGAACACCCTGTAAACCACATTTTCAGGTTACAACGAAATTAAGCATTTCCTATTATGACAGTGTATTCACTGATAGCCAATTGCCCAAGCAGAAAATAATTGTCCATTCACACCACCAAACTCAAAATAATCCTTTAAGTCCACCCTCATATCTACGTCAATGAAAATTCAATATCTACATAATACTAATATGGAAATCAGAGTCCATAAATCGTATCCACCTCTTTGGATATGTTCACGAGGGGGAAATTGAATCTGTAAACAGCAACATTTCCCCTCTGATCGAATACCAACCAGGCTTTTTTCCATTTCGTCACAATTTTTTTTGTAGGGCTCATTTCCGACTCTACCGATTCAAAACTGAACCGATATTGTACGATGCCAAGCAGATGCAACTTGTGGGAGTTGAAGATTTTCTATTAGCAACATAGGAAATGGAATACTCGATCTTACGTATGTCAGGCCATCACAAAAGAAAATATGACGATGACACCTCGTGTTCACGTGCGTGGGGTGGTTATTTCAGTGGCGGAAATTGAAAACCAGACAATGTTGAAGACTCGGTCACCATTTCATGTGGGAAACATTTGTGTTGCCCGCTATGGGTGATTCAATTAAGATAGCAGGCAGCAAAGTCTCAATGAACTTCACCACCGTTCTGGGGGCCACATCCATTACTTGTTCAGACTTTAGGAACTAAGAGCCAAGATGCCGTAACCGTTTCTGGTGAACAGTTCCACACTCATATGGCAGTGTTTGGCTGTCTCGGTGGTTTCCTGACAGAAGCGACATGTACTATCGGGCGCCTTTCCTATGTTTTTTAAGTGATACCTCACGGGACAGTGCCAGTGAGAGCGCCCGTCAGTTTCCTCAGTTCCAATTTGCTGAGTGAGAGAACTTTCTTTGTCCAGCTCGTCAAGTGAGAGAGAAGTGACCTAGCTTGCCTTTGACCATTGGATGAACATTTCAAGGTTGGATCAAATGTTTTTAAAGAAAGCCAGATAGGAGACGTAATTTATTCTGAGTTCCAAACTCTTTTAGGACCTTGCAGATCAAAAGTTTTTAGAACGATCCATTTCTGGAAGAGTCCTTCAGGGTGCTTTTCTTTCCGTTTCTTCATTTCCAAAAACTCAGAAGTTGAAGATTTTTTATTAGCAACATAGAATATGGAATACTCGATCTTACGTATGTCAGGCCATCACAAAAGAAAATATGACGATGACACCTCGTATAGACGTGCGTGGGGTGGTTATTTCAGTGGCGGAAATTAAAAACCAGACAATGTGAAGACTCGGTCACCATTTCATGTGGGAAACATTTGTGTTGCCCGCTATGGGTGATTCAATTAAGATAAGGGTGGAGATGCAAGACTTGCAAGACCATACAATAAATTTCAGTAAATGATTCGAAAATAATCCATAAAATCATTCCAAAATATACATCTTAGATTAGATTAGATTGGAGGAGGGGCGACAGATCAAAACCGACCTTGCGAGCACTTTGACCTCAAGATCTATTGTGCATCCCCGCGCTGTTTACCAGTCAGGCAGCAAAGTCTCAATGAACTTCACCACCTTTCTGGGGCCACATCCATTACTTGTTCAGACTTTAGGAACCAGGAGCCAAGATACCGTAACCGATTCTGGTGAACAGTTCCACACTCACATAGCAGGTGTTTGGCCGTCTCGGTGGTTTCCTGACAGAAGCGACATGTACTATCGGGCGCCTTTCCTATGTTTTTTAAGTGATACCTCACGGGACAGTGCCAGTGAGAGCGTCTGTCAGTTTCCTCAGTTCCAATTTGCTGAGTGAGAGGACTTTCTTAGTCCAGCTCGTCGAGTGAGAGAGAAATGACCTAGCTTGCCTTTGACCATTGGATAAACATCTCAAGGTTGGATCAAATGTTTTGAAAGAAAGCCAGATAGGAGACGTAATTTATTCTTACTGAGTTCCAAACTCTTTTTGGACCTTGCAGATCAAAAGTTTTTAGAACGATCCATTTCTGGAAGAGTCCTTTAGGGTGCTTTTCTTTCATTTCTTCATTTTCCAAAAACTCAGAAGTTGAAGATTTTTTATTAGTAACATAGAATATGGAATACTCGATCTTACGTATGTCAGACCATCACAAAAGAAAATATGACGATGACACCTCCTATTCACGTGCGTGAGGTGGTTATTTCAGTGGCGGAAATTGAAAACCAGACAATGTTGAAGACTCGGTCACCATTTCATGTGGGAAACATTTGTGTTGCCCGCTATGGGTGATTCAATTAAGATAAGGGTGGAGATGCAAGACTTGCAAGACCGTACAGTAATTTCTAGTTAATGATTCCAAAATAATCCAGAAAAACCACGCAAAGTAATGTTTTAAAGTAAACAGCTTTAAATTATTTCTGTAGACGCTTCAGGTTAGATCAGAAGTTGTAAAGAAACAGGTAGTGCTATTTATAGACATAACGAAGTATTATTCCAGAAAGAATATTTTTTGCTGCCCTTATCAGTGTGGGTGTTACCTAACAAGAGGGTGCTGGTTTGGTGAATGAAGTTTTCAATCTTTTTTCCAAGATCTCCAACTTTCTCATCTCCAATGCCCAAGAGATTAATGCATAAAATGAAACTACACTGACCGGCAAAATAATCAATCCACTCAGAGAATCGATGAAGTTTGTTAATTCATAAATATGTTATTTCATGTCCGATTTAAATAATTTTTTTTTTCAATTGTAGGTATGTTTTTCCTCAATTAATCATCAGTTTTGAATTCCAAGAAAACTTGGCGTACGCCTTTTTATACAGGGTAAAACAATATCTGTATTTTTACCCTAACTTCAGAACCACCCCTGGTATGTTCCAGTCGTTCCACAGTGGGATTTCCTAATTCTTCATTTAAAACAATAGCTTAATTTTTGTTGAAGATACAGGGTTTTCAGTGAAACCTTAAATTCAGCTGAGGCTACAACAGCACTTCAACAAATTCAACCTAAAATTCTGACCTAATGAAATAAACTGAAAACTCAAAAACATAACGTGTTTGACTGGATCAATTTGTAACGGGTGTTTTTTTAGGAGGTTTGTTTTTTCCGATAGATGTCGTTTTATTTTATGACAGTTGTTTTGACCGCTCAAAGTGGCATTTCTACTCAGTATTGTTTGGCAAATCATTATGAATAGGTTAACTCCAGAAAAACGTTTTCAAATCGTGGAAATTCATTTTCAAAATCAGTGTTCAATTAAAAATGTTCATAGAGCACTTCGTGAATTTTATGGTGCACATAATCGTCCGTCAGAGACCACCATAAAGAACGTAATTTCGGTCTACATTAACTCTTTTGGATGCCAAGCCACCGACAAGAAGGAGAAGAGTTCGTACAGAAGAAAATATTGCTGTCGTTGAGGCAGTGTCGATGACGCGTTACCGTGAATGGAAATCGGATACAGAACCATGATCAATGAGTTTTTGTTGCCAAATCTTGAAGATATGGATATGGATGAAATGTGGTTTCAAACAAGATGGTGCCACTTGGCATACAGCACGTGAAACAATCGACTTATTGAAAGAAACTTTCAACGACAACATTATTTCGAGAAATGGTCCGGTGAATTGGACTCAGCGTTCGTGCGATTTGACGCCACTCGATTACTTTTTGTGGGGATACGTGAAGTCATTGGTTTATGTGGATAAACCTCAATCGATTGACGCTTTGGAAACCAATATTCAACGTGTCATTGCTGACATACGCCCTCAAATGCTTGAAAAAGTGGTCGAAAATTGGACCTCCAGAATGACATTTGTGAAAAATAGTCGTGGTGGACATATGCCACAAATTGTGTTTAAATGTTAAATGCCAAAAAATTATCTACCAAATAAAAAAAAATTTTGGTCATTTCATAATTTTATATGTGTTTTATTCAAAAAACAAATCGGCAACCTCTTAAAAAAACACCTGTTATAAACTCGGAATTAATGGATTTATTTCTACGCCGAGTAAACTTCAAAAATTAAACATAATTGGTATTGAAAATTGAGGAAATTGTGTATTTCGATTCGTCTGATGAATCTGAAAGTTTTCATCCTGATATGTCGGATTTTCGGCCTGCTCTCATGTCATATCATCTACTTGAGTAACTTGCTTTTCGAATTTAAATATCTATATAAAAAGTGTCCCAGAAATCCTCCTTACAGCCAATATTACGTCTCTCAGATATGCTTGAAAGTTCGAACAAAAAATTATTATTATTTAATGGCGGCAAAAACTCTATTATTATTTCTGATCACCATCCTTACAAAAACTACCCACAAATATTCTTTTCAAATTTCACTCTCATATTTTTCACTTTCAACCATTTCCCAGTAAAAAAATTTTTTTTAACAATTTTTTATCATTCAACGCTTATTAATAATAATTATAAATTGTTGAATATCATTTTGATACCTAATTCATTTCAATTTTTCATAATTAAGTTGTTTTATTATGTTTCAAGATGTTTTTTGAACTGATGTTTTGTTCATTGTCTGTAAAAATATTTCACCATGTATTGTAAAATGGTGAATGCGCATGATTGATGAATTCAAGTAAAATGATGCATAATTGTTTCAACACATTTTTCTAGCACTTCTGAAAGAAAAAATATAAGATTTCAATAAAAAAAATTCGGTGGTAGTTTTTCAATAGTGGTAATCAGAAACGAAATTTCAATTACAGGATCTGATAGAGTTCTTGCTGCCATTTAAAATACTTCTTGTTTGAACATTCTACATTCTACTCTGATATATTCTGTATATTGACGTGTTCTCTATACATATTGTGTGTTGATGAGAATAAATTTTTATTATTATTATTATCTTAGTGTCAAGATATTGGGACACCTGTACCTATAGGTACGTAAAATTCTAGAAATAACTGAAACAGTATTGAGTTTCTGGCAAAAAAAAGAACCACATGGTATACTTTTATTATAGGAATATTAGATTTCTGGATACTTTTTGGATATTTTCACATAAGTAACTGAGATCATTCATGTTCTCCTATTCAACACATAGTTATGATATTTTTTCGTGCAATGTACTTGTATAATCATCTATTGTTATAACAACAGTCAATTGTTTTTTATTCGCAGAATAGTCAGAAATTAGACGCGCATTGATACTGGTTTAATGACAATCACAAACATGTTCAAGATATCTTATGAACACAAACATATTGAAGCGTTCCATGACAAAATAACCATCATCCCATCCGCCTTCATCAAAAACCTGCGGCTACGTCATCGTCAGAGAGAATCGAATCTGACCCAGCAAAAAACCGGAATATGAGAAAATATGGGCAGCCATAATAGAAGTTGTTGATGGCATGCCTTCGCCTGGGGCATAATTAATGTTTACAAGTTTGCTGAAAACGTAACATACAAGGAAGGAGCCTAGGCAGCGGTAAATGCATCATAATAGAAGTCCCGTGTCTCAGATTCAATTAATGATTGTAGCGAAGGAACGCAGAATAGCGTCGGACTGGAGAAACCTCAGAGGGATTTTCCATTACCTAAGCTTTTCTCCGAGGCTAGGAGTCATCTATCAAATGAACCCGACATGGAGCATGCAAAGTGCACATTAGGCCAGACGAAAAGATTCAGGATCCTGCCATTAAACAAACTTCTTATTTTGTCCTCTCTTATTTTGGAATTGTCAACGATTTTTCAAGTCGAGTTGCCCTTACCAGGCATGAGGTAGCAGAATGCTTTCATCCTCTTTTGAATGTGCCATGATAAATTTTGCACCATTAATGTTCCTTGGGTTTTCTTACATGTAGGTTCTGAATTAACAAGAAAATATAAACATGAATCTCAGAAATCGTTCTCGTTACCATTACAATTCAGAACTGAAATTTTATGTCATTAAGAAACGGATTATTGCAGAATGTAATTTTGTGGTTAGAAACATTATGAAGACCAGATAAAGTTATTGTTATTTTTCGATTATCCACAAATGATTTACAATCATGGTTGATGGGTAAATTTAATTATGGTGTTTCGGTGCTCTTTTTTCCTGTAACAACAGTTTTTCATTTCTCTCCTTAACCATATAGAATTTTCAAATTGAGATTATATTTTACTGACAACTCTTTATTTTCTAATGAAATATAGAATTTTCGTTTGGATAATAATGGTATCATTAAATGTATATAAATATGAGCGCTGCATATCAATTCATATTTCTGATGTATAACCAGATGAATTATGATCACAATAAGACAAAACACACCTATTTAAGGTTGACTTATTATTTCGATCCTGCCATTAACAAACTTCTTATTTCGTCCTCTTATTTTGGAATGGTCAACAATTTTTCAAGTCGAGTTGCCCTTACCAGGCATGAGGTAGCAGAATGCTTTCATCCTCTTTTGAATTTGCCATGATAAATTTTTGTACCATTAATGTTCCTTGGGTTGCTTGATGTTAATACACGTTTTCTTATATGTATGTTCTGAATTAACAAGAAAAGATAAACATGAATCTCAGAAATCCCATTACAATTCAGAACTGAAGTTTCATCGCATTAAGAAGCGGATTTTGGCAGAATTTTTTATTGTGATTAGAAAAGGCTTTGAAGACCAGAGAAAGTAATTGTTATTTTTCGATTCACCACAAGATTCACAACCACGGATGATAGAACAATATTGAAATCTGGTGTTTTGTAATATGTTCCTATCCTCTGTGCTTAATACATCCAAGAAATTTCGATAATTCAATATGGATCTTTTACCCAATACTATGATGCTGATTGTGATATTAATAGAAAACTTTTTTTGGTTCTTTACTCTCAGTCTCTGAAACAGAAACAATTATAATTTCTAATTAAGATATTGCTCGTGCGTAAATCCTTGCATTAATTCGTCAAGAGCAAATTGGTTTTGGAAAAATTGTTGCCAAACAGTAAAACTTGAAAAAGGAAATAAATGAAATGGATGACGTTACGTTCCGATGACTACATCAGACACCATCTTCAGATTATATTTCTATCGATACTTATTGTGATAGTTATATTCCTTATATAAGACCAAACAAATATGTATTCTGTGAATTGAAACAGTTTCTGTAATCACTTTTTGTTTTCTTACAGCACAAAGGGTGTCCAACGATGGAACAAAATACGCATTATAGAGGTGAGTTGAAATTATCACTGAAAAAGTATATTTCTGATACCTAATGAAAAGCCAAATAATAAAAGCGTGAATTCCCTCTTTCCAATTTCACACAATCCAAAATAAATTCAGCACAGAATTCCAACCCCATCCTAGTTCGACCACAAATTTTCCCCCTTTCTAGCGAAGAAGGAAAATTTCTGCTAATACAAACATAGCAGACTTTCTCTAGAGATAAAAGATTTCTGAATACTTTCGATGTTCCAACAGAGCTGAAATTTCAATTCATTATAATTTTTTTACGAGCTTCAAATCGTCTGGCTGATGTAAATGTTACTGGAACTAGTCTGGCAGTATTGCTCGCTCACTGGTAACATAATCATTTAGAATATACATTTGTCAACCATGAAAATTCGGGAAAATCGGGAAATATTTTCACGTATTTGAAGCATCTCCTATGTGTAATTTTGCAGTCGTCCCAAAGTATGCCAACGCTCAATAGTCAAACTAATACAAGTGTAGCTCATATAAAGGGTTTTCCAATATAGGTGTTATTTTGATATTCGAAGAAAAAAGCCATTTTTCAATATAAATGATCGGATGTTTATTTCATTATGAAGAAAAATCTATGCCCTTAACAGTGGAAAATAACATCAGGAAAGGACCACCACGACCACCCTTACAGAACTATATCCTCTAATGAATTTTCCATAACCATATCGCAAAGTGGCTGCCCTATGTCCTCGATAGTCTCACGAATTCCATCTTTGTTGAATCGACGCTGGGCCTACGCCAATGCGTAGACCTTCTTTTTCACTTGGCCTAAAAGAAAGAAGTCCCAAGGTGTTAAATCACAAGATCTCGGTGGCCAATTGTGATCATCCCTTCGAGAGGTAACACGGTCCGAAAACTTTTTCCACAAAGATGAATGGTTTCGTGGCTTGTGTGGCACGTAGCGCCTTCTTGTTGAAAGTAAACGTTGCCAGATCAATACTATCCAATTTATCTCGATACCGCAATCCATTCACCGTAACTATTGCTCCAGCCTCATTTTCGAAAAAGTAAAGTCAGACTCCGACTCTGCCGGACCATAAAGCGCACCAAACAGTCACACGTTGAGGATAGAGAGGCTTTTCAACAATAACTCTTGGATTTTCCGAGCCCCAGATGCGACAATTTTACTTGCTGACGAAGACACCGAGGTTAAATCGGCCTCATCACTCAAGATGATTTTTTCGATGGAATCCCGGATCATTTTCATGCATTTCATCGACCCAATCAGAAAATACACGACGTTGTTGATGATCGGCCGGCTTGTGTTCTTGTGTTCATAAGCCTTAAGACCCAAATCTTTATGCAATATACGGTGTAATAACGTTTGTGGAATGCCTAATTCCAAAGAACGAATAGGAATGGACCAACCTAGATTTTCTTCAACAGTTTCAGCTACAGCAGCAATATTCTCGACTGTTCTTGAGCGACGTGCATGAGTTTCATTCTTCACATCGCTAACTTGTCCCAACAGCTCGAATTTTTCCACCAATTTCTTTATTGCGGTCCGACAAGGTTCTTCACGACGATCCAAAAATGTTCGAGTTTTACGAATCGTCTCTGCCAAATTTTCACCATTTTTATAGTGAATTTTAATGATTTAAATGCGTTATTGAAGCGTGTATCGTTTTATTTTTATTGATGGCGTAGTTTCTACTTGTCAAATGACAGCTTCAAACATGACATCTGCTGAAATAGTAGGCTATTCAAAATAACATCTCTTATTGGAAACCCTTTACTTCACCCATGAGAAACTAATTAACGTCTGCCAACCCTGAAAACTATATAATATATATTTGATTAGTATCAGAATAAGACTATAGATCGAAAAAAAGGGTATAATAAAACAAAATACTCCTTATTCTATGAAGATGACCTGTGTGGAACAAGGTCGTAACCCATTGGAAACTTTGAGAATTATATAATGGAAAGTTTCAATGAATTCAAAGCCAAATTCATTAGCAATCAGTACGTGAAGTCCATTTCCTCTTTCCAATTCCACACGATCCTAAATAAATTCCTCCTAATCAGCACAGTATTTCAACTCCATCCTAGTTCGGCCACAAATTTTCCCCTTTTGTCCAAATAAGATTCATTCCAGATACTATACCCCTTAGGGCCAGATAACGCCCTTATTCGACTTTCGGGAGAAATAGATGAAGTTTAAAAAGCTTTACATCTTAACGGGAAGTCCATAGGAGATGAGGCGAGTTAGGCAGGCACGTGAGGGGACTACTAATGGATTCGTGTTGTTACAGCTAATAAATGGTCCTCGAATGTGAAAGATCTCCACGGTTTACATGCACTACACTGAACCATCCATCCCGGAGTGAAAGAGGAGGTCGTCTTGGCTACTCTAGCCCAAACTGGTACGGATAGCTGATAGAAAAAGGATTTAGGTATAGAGGATGATAGATTCGGTATGACAGAACTAGTGTCACTGTTGAGAAACTCTGGAAATTTTCGATAATTCCGAAAGAAAATGAAAACTTTATAACTAATTTCGTTCCTAGAATTCAAACTGTTAAAAATTATATCAATCACAGGGAACAACTTATATACCCAATTTTTTCAAGGACAACGTTTCCAGAATTCTATTCTCCTCTTTCGGCTAAAAATACAATTGAACTGTTACTAACAAGGTCATAAATATACAAAAGTGTAATAAAAACAGTAGAAAGAGATAAAATATTTATTTTGAATTATATCAAAGTAGATATATAACAGAAACGGGGGGTGAGGATAAAATGATTAAAGTATAAAATAACCTTAAAACTTTCAAAAACGAGTTGAGAGCAGTATTACAAAATTCAACGAATAAATAATAAACTGATGATATTTTGAAATGAATTATGACCAACCACTATAATAAATATATCTAGAATGATAATTCAAAATCGTAGGTGTTGAATTCGTCAATAGTTTAGTTTATTCATATTGGGGAATAATCAACTTCTGTGACGTATTGTAAATGCAATACGTCATTTCCCTACGATTTTGAATTATCATTCAAATGAATATTTATTATTGTGGTTGCTCAAAAGGTGAGCTTTATTCATTTATTCTTAAAATTTTGTGATGTTGCTCAGCGCTCGTTTTTAGAAGTTTTACGATTGTTTTATATTTTGATCATTTCATCCTTACCCGCTCGTTTCATTTCAATTCAATTATTTCATTTCAATCCACTGTTTGTGTTACATTATTTCAATTGTATATTTCTGCCCTTCTTTTCCGATTGTATTTTCTTCATGCGGAAAAGAATAAAATTCTTGAAACGTTGCTAATGGATTAATTATATGTGGGTATGAGATGTTCTTTGTGACTAAAAAACCTTCAACCAAAGTGAAAGTTTCAGTTAATAAAAAAAATTATAGATTAAAGTTGGAGCTCTGATCAAGTTCATCTTTCACATAGGTACAAAATCTAATTAAATCAAGAAAAAAAATTATTCATTTTACAAGGGAAAAAAGTATTAGATTTTAGCTCGAGGTTTTGTTGTCTCCCAACGCGAAGCGAGAGCTAAAATCTAATATTTTTCCTGTGTATAACACACTATTTTTTTCTGTGACAAAAAAAAACAACGATTTAATAGTGAAAGAAATATAACTTCTCGCGAAATCACTTTTTTCCCACGGAAAAAAGTAAGTACTTTTTTTCCGGATACATAGAGACTAATTTTTTTGACAGGGAAAAAAGTAATTTCGTAAGAAGTTATATTTTGACCTGTCAAAAGATATGAAATTTCATCTTTTTTTCCCATCACAGAAAAAAACGATTTTATTGCCCCATCAAGGTTTGTGAAATCCAGCAATAGTCATGATACTTCAAATATTCGCCTCAATAATTTTTCCTTATTAAAAATACATAAACAAATTTTTTGATGCAATTTCAATGAAACAATAACTGTTTTGAAAAAGACATAATCGTGCAGAACTAGTCGTTACCCAACTTTTTCAATACGTGGGTTTTCGAAATGAAACATTATTTCAATTCGCCAGAAAGTTAAACTATAGAGTAAACGTTTGCGTTGCAAACTCCTAATAATACTACTAAAAATAGTTCGAAAACACATACATCTTTATCTTTTTCAGAAATGTCTTTATTAGAGAGCTGGTTGCAGCAATTTGTAACGTTTGAAAATTCGAAAAATTTAAAATATTTTTCTAGAATATCAAAGTAATATGAGAAACGTCTTCCATATGTAGATACAATAACCGTTAGTTAAAATTTTTTAGTTTTCATTTGCTTTATTTGAAACAAATAAAACATATTTACATGAAGACATATGGCATTTGAGGAGACATGAATATATTTCATTTCAAATCAATTGTCGAATGAACTTATATTATTATATTTTTCATAAAAGCATTCCATTTTATAATTCTAAAAATGAGTATTTCAAATTAGGTACTGACAATCTCCAGAGTTCTTCAACCTTAATAAGGGAAGTCTAGGTAATATTATTATTACCAATATAATACATACAATATAATTTCGAGATCCTCCATACCTAGGTCTACAGTTCGTGAGTACCTACGTGTGAAATATAAACGATGTAAATAATGATGAATTTTAGTTTTGTGATACAACGCAATAATAATAATGAAAAAGTGGAACATTAGTGCCGTGACAAAGGACTTCAATGTGGTGAGCTTTGAGACTATAACAAAGAACTTGTATAACCTTTTGTTTATTGAGGTGAATTGGATTACAAAATAGGATACTTTGCATTTAATTGATTGAATTAAAATTGAAATGACTGAAAGAAATATGATTTAAGCTTTCTCAAACCATGATGATGAGATTTGTTTGAATTCATAAAGATGTAGATTTTCAGAACTATCGATAATATGCTGAAAAACCTATTCTCGTAATGTTTCCCCATTTTAAACTTTACGTACAACATGATATCAGCATATCGATTGAAATATGATTTGGAAAGATTCTGCATTTCTGAAAAACTTTTTATGTTTTCACTCCCAGTCTCTGAAATAGAAATAATTAAAAAAATGTTTAACTGAGATAAAATACTCTAGCAAAAATCTTCGCACTTATTTGTCAGGTGCAATTTGGTATTGACAAAATTGTTGCCTAACAGTAAAACCAAAAAAGGAAATAAATGAAAAGGATAATGTAACATTTCGGTGTCTATATCAGACACCTTTTTCAGACAACTTCTTCGGAATTGGGTGTATTTCGTTTGCAGTCTAATCGACATTGAAAGTTGTCAATACATAGAGATGTTGATTTATCTAATTTTGAAATTTCCTGATGTCATTTCTTTCTTCAATAAATCATCCAATTACGATCTATTCCAACAGAACAATTAGACGAATTAGTGCAAATATTTTCGCAGGAGCATTTTATCTCAATTTTTTTCAATTATTTCTGTTTCAGAGACTGTGAGTGAAAACCTAAAAAGTTTTTTTAGAAATGATATCAGCGGTTTTTTCAAATATGAAATTTACGAAATATTATCCGTATATCTAGAAACTGGTATCCAACACAAATACCTTGAATATGGACATTTTCGAAAACACCCGGTAACTAAAAGAGATTGAATAGACAGAATTTAAAAGTTTCCAATTTGACACTATGCAATGATTTCATCACACACGTAATGTGAACAACCTCAAATTAATTCCAATCCAGAATAATCGATTGAATTCAACTAATCCGAAATGAAACCTCACAATGCGATTCGATTCGTATCAAAAAATGCAAAGCTATCGTGTTTTGTAATCGATTTCGCCGCACTCTATTCATTGGACAACATGAGAAATATATATAGCCCCAAGAGAGAAATTTGTGACATGGATACAATAATGTATATTAGTGGTATCCAAAAGGGAACGAATTACAATAAAGTAAAAACACCCATAACTATACCTACCTATATTGATTTGAGTAGAGTGAATAAATTATTGCTGCGGTTCCAAATCGATATTGTCTATTGGAAGGAACCAATAATGACGTTAATTTCTGATTATTGTCCATGTCTCGCTTATATACCCTGATTGAGGATCTGGAGGAATGATTTAGGTGAATAAAATAAAAATTGTATGATTCATCCACTGAACTTAGGAATGCAGTGTTCTTTGAGCACCTACCATAAAAATTCCATAATGCTTTTGTGACTGAAAATAAGCACTCTTTCATGGATACCCTCCGTGGAATGTATTTTTTTAAAACCTTAATCATTATTGGCAAACTTCGCGCTTAATCTTCGATTTTCGACAAGCTTTCTTAAAATGTTTCACGATGCCAATATCTCTCTGAAACAAGATGAAAGTTCAAACAAAAGTTTCTTGAAATGGCAGCAAAAAATCTGTCAAAACCTGTTGTTAAAATTTTGTTTCTGAGTTCCACCCCTAAGAAAACTACTCCCAGATATTAATTTCCAATTGTAACCTCACATTTTGTTCTCATTAAACAATTTCCTAAAAAGGAAAAATATGCCCAAAAAATTTTACTTATTTTCAATCTCCTGAATTAATAGCTATATGTTCACGCATTCGCCATTTTGTGATTTATTTCAAACTAAAAAAAACAACACACACACACACCTTGAAACATAATAAAAGAACTCAATAATCAAAATAATAAGGTGTCAAAATGAAACAGAGTGAATATGCCCAATTCATATATATTATTTTCAAATGTTGAATGATAAGAAATGGTTTTAACACATTTAGTTCTTTACTGAAGAAACATTAAGAGGAGAAAATGTATGTGTGCAATAAAAAAAATATATCCAGGGGTAGTTTTTTTGAGGTGGTAATCAGAAACCAAATTTTAACGACGGATTCTGATAGAGTTTTTCCTGCCATTCGCCTAGTATAGATACAGATATCGGCTGTTTGAAACATTTTCGGAATTCACATGTATGAGTTCTCATTCAAATTGAAATTTAAAAAAGTAATGCAAAGGGGTAGTGTGTGTGTGTAAACCTCTTCTTAACTAAGCAATAACGCTGAATCTTGATACTAAAAATGTTATTGTAATATTTGAAACTGAAACTTAAAATTATAGAAAAAATAAATATTCTTGATTACCATAGCGAGTTCAAATTTACAACACGTTCAATATGTTTTTTCTGTATCAGCAGTAGCACAATATATTTTTACGCATGATACAAGAACACAGAGATATAAACCTCAGCAAGAAATGCTGTCTTTCAGAAAAGGTTTACTTACCAAAAAACCAAAAATTTCAAATCTGACTATAGTTCACAAGATAATTCATGAAAATTCATCATTCAATATGTTGGCCATTCGTCATATCATATTGAAATTATCCGACTCCATTATACATTTGACATATTTGACATTTTGATTGATTGAGGTCTACAAAAATATTCCAGTGCAAATATAGCTAATTGATATAAATGAAGACAAATCATTAAATCGAATTGAATTCAGTCAAAATAAAAAAATATGGATATAATTTACGTCAATCTTGATTAACTGGCAATACAGAATTCATCTTAACACTAGTATGCGCCCAGATCTACCTTTCGGGTAGATTCGCCTTTTCGCCCAGATCTACCTTTCGGGTAGATTCGCCTTTTCGCCCAGATACGCCTAAAACAGTTTAAAGAACCCATAGAAAAAAACCGGGTCAGAGAATACTCAAATATAATATAGCTCTATGGTCCGTAAACCCAATAACTTCCTAAAGGAACAACTTCAATGATTCTACTGAAAGCTACCTGTTATATCGCGGAAATTCAACTTTTTGACTCGCCCCTGTATAAATCCGAAGCATATCATCTATATTTAAACTCCCACCTCCTATAACAAATCATTCGAAATTCAAAAGCCCCTTCAATTTAATTGAAAGCTTTCTGTTATAACGTAGAAATTGAAAATTTTTGACTCACCCCTGTATCAATCAGAAACATATTTTCGAAATTCTTAGGAAAATAGATGAAATTCAAATTAAATGGATACTTTACTCGATTCAATAATTTCACCGATTTCATTGAAAGCAGAACTTGAAAATTTTTGACTCGCCCCTGTATAAATCCGAAGCATATCATCTATATTTAAACTCCCACCTCCTATAACAAATCATTCGAATTTCAAAAGCCCCTTCAATTTCATTGAAAGATTTCTGTTGTAACGTAGAAATGTGAAATAATTGATAGATTTATAGAAGCACCCTGTATATTTCTAAAACGTACCTATATAAAACAATCATTTGAAAACTTCACCGATTTCATTGAAAGTTTCCTGTTATAACGTAAAATTGAAAATTTTTGACTCACCCCTGTATAAATCAGAAACATATTTTCGACATTCTTAGGAAAATAGATGAAATTCAAATTAAATGAATACTTTACTCGATTCAATAATTTCATCGATTCCACTGAAAGCTACGCAGAAATTCAACTTTTTGACTCGCCCCTGTATAAATCCGAAGCATATCATCTATATTTAAACTCCCACCTCCTATAACAAATCATTCGAAATTCAAAAGCCCCTTCAATTTGATTGAAAGCTTCCTGCTATAACGTAATAATTGAAAATTTTTGACTCACCCCTGTATAAATCAGAAACATATTTTCGACATTCTTAGGAAAATAGATGAAATTCAAATTAAATGAATACTTTACTCGATTCAATAATTTCATCGATTCATTGAAAGCTACGCAAAACTTAAAAATTTTTGACTCACCCCGGTACTACTGGATCCACATATCACGTATGCAATGGTGTGACGTCACCACTGTTTATATCAGACTTCAACGGGTTTTATTAGGAATCGAAAGACATGTAAAACATATCAGGATATCGAAAAAATGTATTGAAATATCGATAATTATCAAAATACATACAGTTTATATCATTTCCTTGCGTATTCCGATTCAAATAACGCAATAATATTCAAATTCCTTCAAACACGAAGCATTCCTGACCTCTAAATCACCTTGACAGATATCACGTACTGGCTTCAATGATTTCATTCATCTTTCAAATTTTGGAGTTCCTATAACAGATGTATTACTCAATAAACGTTCTCAAACTATTCAAAAACGATATTCGTACCTTGTTTTATTTGGATCTCTTCGTATTCCGCTTGAAAATTGCATTTTCCTGAAGCCTTTCTGACTTGAAAACTGGCTCGACAGTTGTAATCTTTTTGCTTATCCTTTCAATTCAATCGTTCCTGGAACGAAAACCTTTAGTGATAAACGTTATAAAACGATTAAAAAAACGATATTCGTACCTTTTTTCATTTGTATCTGGCCTTTTTCCTTCTCAAATGAGCAAAAATTCTCGAAACACTTCCGTCTCCAGAACAGATCTGACAGTTCTCGTAATTATTCGATGTATTATTTCTGTGCTCTTCCCCTTGTCAAACCCGGTTTTCAAAATTCCCGATTTTCTCGATCTTTTTCGCCAATTTCCGTTTGGATCTCGGGAAAGAAAATATGCCTAAGCAACGTGTCGCTTCTTCGGCTTTCTTTATACCCCGCTCGCGTTCCTCTCCCCGAAGCGGTTCTCCCGAATAAGGCGAGATAGTGAGGGCACTTTTTGATGAAATCGCGAAAAAGGGTTTCTTCTAGCGCAATTTTCGAACACTTCCCGTCGGAATAAAAACGCGATCTCGACGTCTACGCGTAGCTCGATCTTTGCGCTAGAGTTCTACACCCCCCCATTTCCCAGATCGCACCCTTGGCCCCCGTCAGCTCCCTTTTCCCAAACCCCTTTTCCCCGATTTTACGTTACCCCTCCCCCCCTTCTCCGGTCACATCTATGGTCCTTATATTTTTAGTATTATAGACTAGTATGCGCCCAGATCCTCCTTTCGGGTAGATTCGCCTTTTCGCCCAGATCTACCTTTCCGGTGGATTCGCCTTTTCGCCCAGATACGCCTAAAACAGTTTAAAGAACCCATAGAAAAAGACCGGGTCAGAAAAAACTCAAATATAATATAGCTCTATGGTCCGTAAACCCAATAACTTCCTAAAGGAACAACTTGAATGATTCTACTGAAAGCTACCTGTTATATCGCGGAAATTCAACTTTTTGACTCGCCCCTGTATAAATCCGAAGCATATCATCTATATTTAAACTCCCACCTCCTATAACAAATCATTCGAAATTCGAAAGCCCCTTCAATTTAATTGAAAGCTTTCTGTTATAACGTAAAAATTGAAAATTTTGACTCACCCCTGTATAAATCAGAAACAGACGAAATTCAAATTAATACTCAACATGTTTCAAAAACTTTACCCATTTCATTAAAGCTACATGTAATAACGCAGATATCAATAATTTTTGACTCACCCCTGTATAAATCAAAATAATATTCGAGACATTTCTGGAAAAACGAACGAAATTCAAAGGAATACTCAACATGTTTCAAAAACTTCACCGATTTCATTGAAAGCTTCCTGTTATAACGTAAAAATTGAAAATTTTTGACTCACCCCTGTATAAATCAGAAACATATTTTCGACATTCTTAGGAAAATAGATGAAATTCAAATTAAATGAATACTTTACTCGATTCAATAATTTCATCGATTCTACTGAAAGCTACGCAGAAATTCAACTTTTTGACTCGCCCCTGTATAAATCCGAAGCATATCATCTATATTTAAACTCCCACCTCCTATAACAAATCATTCGAAATTCAAAAGCCCCTTCAATTTGATTGAAAGCTTCCTGCTATAACGTAAAAATTGAAAATTTTTGACTCACCCCTGTATAAATCAGAAACATATTTTCGACATTCTTAGGCAAATAGATGAAATTCAAATTAAATGAATACTTTACTCGATTCAATAATTTCACCGATTTCATTGAAAGCAGAACATGAAAATTTTGACTCACCCCGGTACTACTGGATCCACATATCACGTATGCAATGGTGTGACGTCACCACTGTTTATATCAGACTTCAACGGGTTTTATTAGGAATCGAAATACATGTAAAACATATCAGGATATCGAAAAAATGTATTGAAATATCGATAATTATCAAAATACATACAGTTTATATCATTTCCTTGAGTATTCCGATTCAAATAACGCAATAATATTCAAATTCCTTCAAACACGAACCAATTCCTGACCTCTAAATCACCTTGACAGAAATCACGTACTGGCTTCAATGATTTCATTCATATTTTTCAAAGTTTGGAGTTGCTGGAACACATGTATTACTCAATAAACGTTCTCAAACTATTCAAAAACGATATTCGTACCTTGTTTATTTGGATCTCTTCGTATTCCGCTTGAAAATTGCATTTTCCTGAGGCCTTTCTGACTTGAAAACTGGCTCGACAGTTGTAATCGTTTTTGCTTATCCTTTCAATTCAATCGTACCTGGAACGAAAACCTTTAGTGATAAACGTTATAAAACGATTAAAAAACGATATTCGTACCTTTTTTCATTTGTATCTGGCCTTTTTCCTTCTCAAATGAGCAAAAATTCTTCAAACACTTCCGTCCCCGGAACAGATCTGACAGTTGTCATCTAGATAAATAATTTAGGGTCGATGGTCTGGGAAGATTTCGAGAAACGTCAGATTTTGGCTATTTTCATCAGCTTTTTCGGTACTTTCCGATGGGGCTCCGGAACCAAACGTTACTTTACGCCGTGCCCACGTATTTCGAGCTTCGATTACGACCGTAAGCAAAACTCGAGACGCTAAGATGACGGAAATCATTCGCGCACTCTGAAGCTCCACGGGTCAAAAATTGCGATTTTTCCCCGAGTTTGCGATCTTTTTTCGGCAACTTCCCGGGGCGCAGCCCGACGATCGACCCCTCTACGGAAACGTCCAACTTTCCTCTTTCGACCGCTCGCTTCGCTCGCGGAAAACTGCGCTCGCTACGCTCGCTAGGGGCCCGCTACGCGGGCATTAAAATTGTCACTACTTAATTTTCTCTGGTCCTTATTTTTTTAGTATAGTTAATAAGTGCTTATTTTGGTCATGAAATTGGACTTGAATTTGTTCGAAGTTCCTTTTTCATAAAAGCTCTTAATACTGTATGAAATATGTAGTATTCATATTGTATCGATGGCGTATATGGAAACGAGCAGGTGTAGTATAATTTGATAAGTTTTATCTATATTGTAACTATAATTATCCTCATAACTGTCATTTATAATTTCTGTATTTCAATACTCGGTGAAATCAATGAAACCTACGTTTTTGGAAATTTCACACATCGTTATTTCATTTTATATATGAAAATTATATCCTGTGTTGTCATTTTGATACATAATTCATGCAATACAGCCGAATAATTCAATATTTCCGATGTATTGTTGTCATGAATATTTTTCTTTTTATTTTACTTATGTTTCATGGTTCAAAAAGAATTTGGATCTCTCAAATATTCATCATAGGTAGTTCTTCTAAACTAAATGTAAAAATCAGACGTGCCAGAAGTTCGTATTTCAATTTTAAATAATTGTATAATTACAAAAAGAGTTTTTGAACTTTTTTCAGAAATATAAGTCGCACTTGGAAAGAGTACCAATATAATAGATCAGGAAATGTTGTATTGGCAAACAATTATTGGATAGAGTATGAACATTTGTCCATGAGTCCTTCGAAAAATAGTTTCAGGTATTAAGAAACCATTCGCCTTTGTAAAACGACCACTTGAGAAATTAATCGAAATCATGGAAATTAGGGTCATTCAAAACGCCAATGCCAAAACGCAATTAATTTCTCAATTTTTATATCCAGCTAAATACCCCACTTAGTAAGTCGGTTTTATTCCGTACCAGTTATTCCAGAATCTTAAACTGAAAAGTTCTGCTGTATCCCAGTTCTGAAACATCTTTCAAAGATAATTCGAGTTGGATTCGCTGCAGAGGGTCCGAAAGCGGCAAACACTTATATTCATTTCAATCATGTCCGTATGTCAGCTTAGACGAAATGAAGCCCGAAGTCTGAGAATAATCGTGGCATCAGCTGGCACTTAATTAAAGTAATGCCCACCTCTCTGCCGGTTTCTGATTCATTTGGACTGTGACAAACTGGAAAACTTGAAGATAATCTCTCCGAGACTTCTTTCTAAATTAAAATGTCCGATTTTTTCCAGAAATGCCCAAAGCTGTTCGGATCAAAGGCTGACAGCAAGCTGGAAGATATACAGTGTCTCCCAATAAGCTTGATAGAACTTTGAAATGAATAAAACAACAACAAATTAACCGATTTTGGTTCTCAAACATTTATTCGAAAGATATGGTGTATAAGTTTATGATTTAAACAAGATATCGTTCAAATGGCCTCCACGAGCTCGTTTGCAGACCTTAATTCGTTTGACCCAATTTTCCATGACTCGGCCTAGCATTTCCTGTGGTATGGCCTCGATACACCTCGTAATGTTCTCCTCAAGGTCTTGAATTGTCGCTGGAGAGTTGCTGTACACTTGTGATTTCACATATCCCCATAAAAAAAAGTCCAAGGGCGTTAAATCACACGATCTTGGCGGCCAGACGATGGGGCCGTTTCTCGAAATTAATGAGTCGCCGAACTTATCGCGCAATAAAGTCATGTTGTCGTTCGAAATGTGTGGGGGGGGCGCCGTCCTGTTGGAAATAAAGATCGTCGTCACCAATTTCATCAAATTTCGGGAAGAGAAATTCACGCAGCAAGTCGCTATAGCGCTGGCCGTTCACAGTAACGGCTTGTCCGGCGTAATTTCGGAAAAAAATACGGCCCGATGATGCCACCACTCTACAATCCACACCAAACTGTGATCTTTTGTGGGTGCAAAGGTCTTTCTTGCACCACTTGTGGATTAGAATCGCTCCAATATCGGCAATTCTGCTTGTTAACGAAGCCGTTCAGCCAGAAATGAGCCTCTCTTCGCGTGGCCACCGGCGAACGCGAATTTGCGTAATAAATTTGGACGATTTCCAAACGTTGTGTGAGCGTGAAACTTTCATGGTAAAACTTTGAACCTTTCTGAATAAAATGACACTTCGAACGTCAAAATTGATAAACAAATATGGCCGCCAAAACCTTACAAAGTTCTACAACCTTATTGGGAAACACTATAGAATAAATTGGCCAAGTTATATGGGATTTCTTTTGGCAGTTTTCGGTTTTTGACGGTATATCGTATGGAATTAGCCTGGATGAATTTGAACATTCGGTAATATTCATGGAAAATCAAACCGCAAGTTTCAGAAAAGGCTCTTGATCTTTCGAAAAATAATTTACACGAAACAAATACATCGAAGTTGAGATCAATTGATAAATTAATCATTGTTTAAAGCTCTAAAACTATTGATCGATAGGATAATAACTAACTCTCACGAAACAATATTAAAAAGATTCATTGTAGCTGAAAGCACTTGGTAATTTAACTGCAATATCGATTTAATACACAATAATAATGATAATAATGATACAAATCCTGAAACACTCAAAAAGATGGCTATAATTTGGATAGAATGGCAATTATTGATCAAAACTGGCTCGCCTTAACCATTAATGGTTAATGATAAGAACTTTGATTGAAGCGAATGATTCCCTCCGCCGAAAATTATTCCTGGCGTTGAAAGGATGAAACACTTCGTAATTCAACTGCCATATCGATTTATTTTATAATAACAATTATGGTACGAATCGTGAAACACTGAAACAGATGGCAGCAATTTGGATCGAATCTGAATGATTTATGTAATTATTGATTAAAACTGGCTTGAGGATGGTTAATAATGAAAACTTCGATCGAAGCGAATGATTCACTAACGAAAATTATTTCTAGAAATTTTAAACTTCTATGCATTGGATGTGGAAATAGTATTATAGGAGCAACATCAACAGTCAATGATTCCAAATCGATTGAATTTGGATTTCTTAGCTGTCGATTTACGTCAGATAGATTCATCAAATAGTAGTTATCGAAGAAAACTTCAATAATAAGTAAATTATTGAGGAACGCAGCAGAAGTGGATAGATCAGCAAAACATTGTCCATCGAAAAATGCTAGACGGAATTGTACAGAAAGTGATTGCTATATATTTAAATTATTCAGACGTTCCATTCAGTTCATCTTTTTATATCTTATTGGAACTCAGATCAAAGGGTGTATTATTAATGATTCTTACACTGGGTGTTTATGAATTGGAGGTACAAACGAAAATAATTTTTTCTTCGATAGTTTTATGATTTTTTTGAACGATTTATCATTCAAAAACCTTTAGTTACTTCTATATCTATATCACCTTGTTCTTCGCGAAAAAATACATTCAACTATATCGAAATATCTTCCTGTGATGACATATATGAATTTTTGTAAATTTCTTCTGATTTGTATTCAAGTTGTTATTACTGTAAAAAATGTTTAGTTAAATCGAGTATTCCCATGAATCAATTCTTCAGATTTCTCACTCGATCAACGAGTATATTTACGAACATTTAGTCCTAACTTTAATATGCTTCGAGTAGCACAAAATGTAAGTATATTGCCAAATTGTGGGATGAGAATTATAAAAAAATATTAATAAATATGTTTTATACAAGACTGTTATTTTTTTAGCCCAATGAATATTCTAATTAATTCGAAAAATGCATCAATACTTGAGAAAATTCCACTCTGTAAAGGTAAGTCGAAGGTGAGAAATAAAAATAATAATGCTGAGAAGATGCACTGGATGGTTATTCTTGAATACTTTTACTACTCATCGCATTATTCCGGATATTCCCTCACTTCACTCCCCAGAAAAGTGAATAATATTCCAGAAATATTACTGGTAAAACCGACTAAGGGTATGTATCTAAATTTCGAAAAATAAAACCAAAATTTTTTATTGTCTTTTCACAATCTCTCATATGAGTACGTGATAGAAGATACAATTAAAATACTAATCGAAGTGTTGTAAATTTCTGATTTCCAGTAAATAAGAGGAAAATGTAGGAATAACAGGCATATAAACCACTTCCTGACCTTATAGAAGTTTTATTGATTCTCTAAAGCGTCCAATATTCGAAACATGTTTATAGATAAATAATAATAATAAATAAGATGTGTTTAAGTCTGAAGAACCAAAATAAACAAAATAATATCAAGGTACAATTATTAAAGGATCATTCAAGTATTCACTCAACAACTCTGCAATGGCTTCTTCGCAGAGAGTTCGTTTCCTTCTTGAAGAGGAATAATATCATATTTTTAAACCTACAACTGAATAAATGATTCAAGGTAAGTAGATAACCGTTGATATTCAGCTCGCTTACTATTCTAGTAATAACTAGACGTTTTCTCTAGTGATTCTGAATTCTGACTGATCTAGAGAAGTGACTCAAGAATGAATTCATTAAAACATATGATATCATGGGAAATATTCAGATATTCTATTTCTGTTATTTTTTTATCTTCTTCCAATCCAATTGCAGAAATTTAAGGTGTCCCGTTTACAATTTCCTTCGCCTATAAGGTGGAATATACAGGTGTCCCAAATTCAATGACCACCACTGAGAGCATCTAGAGAACCGTAAGGATTAGGGAAAAAATGTTCAAGGACTCTTCAAAATAATCAATTGCCAGCAAACAGATCCCAGATATATGAACTGGTTACAGGGCGTTTCTGAAAATTGCTATTTCAATTATTTCACTGAATCTCTTTTCTGTTGGAGATATCATGAAAATTCCAAAATTTTTTTTTGGTAATTTCTATTGCATATACGCTGCTTCCATCTGATCCGAAAAATTATTCGTCGTTGAAGTGCTAAAGAGAAAACTTTTTAGGTTTTCACTCCCAGTCTCTGAAACAGAAATAATTAGAAATGTTTAATTAAGATTCAATGCTCCTGCATAAGTTCTTGCACTGATTTGTCACGAGAAAATTGGTTTTGAAAAAATTGTTGCCTTACAGTAAAACTAAAAGGAAATTAATGAAAACTTTATAAGCCTTAATACCCAAATCTTTATGCGAAATACGGTGTAATGAGGTTTGTGGAATGCCTAATTCCAAAGAACGAGGGAGGAGAAATGGACAAACCTTGGTTTCCTTCAACACTTTTGGCTACAGCAGCAATATTCTCGGCTGTTCTTGAGCGACGTTATTCTTCACATCACTAACTTGTCCCGACAGCTCGAATTTTTCCACCAATTTCTTTATTGCGGTTCGATAAGGTGCTTCACGACGATTCACAAATGAATTTTTATAATTTCAATGCGTTCTTGAAGCGTGTATCGTTCCATTTTTGTTAATGGCGAAGTTTCTGCTTGTCAAATGTCAAAAAATGACAGCTTCAAACGTGACAATCTACCGAAATAGCGGTCTATTCAAAATTACACCTTTTATTGGAAAACCCTTTAGTTTATTCTGGATTCAATTGAATTGAAACGAAATTGATCAAGAATTGGATTTCATAAAATAGGTTACATTTTGAAATAGTTATTTGTGATCCAAGTGCAAAAGTATTGATATTTTTCCACGAGTTCATAATACAGAAACGAGCTATGATTCATTATTCTTTTAATCGCATACAAAAGCAGAATATAATCGAAAAATTGTTGTGGGGTGGGTACCTATTTTCCGATTTTGAGACTTTTCACCGATTGAGCGAGGATTAATTCGATGCTAAAATTGATATACTGACGTATACTGAATCATTAAAGTTTATCCTGGGTGACTCAATTGGTTTTAAAAGAAATTAATTGTGAATCTCAGTACATTTGGAAGTTGGTAACTGTTCAAGATGTTATCAGTTCAGAATACTCTCTAATCCCAATACAAATAAGATAACCCTCGTATATTGGTTTCGTGCATGTTTGACAACTGACAGCACCTCGGAGGTATTACAAAACAACCCCACTTTTCCTATGTAAATCAAGCAAAACAACGAGAGATTTTGGTTTTTCTCAAGTGTTTCAGTTGATTTATTGTTTCTTTGGACTGAAAAATCGTGAATATGGACCTATAAAATTGTTTAATACTTTTCCTATGTAAATCAAGCAAAACAACGAGAGATTTTGGTTTTTCTCAAGTGTTTCAGTTGATTTACTGTTTCTTTGGACTGAAAAATCGTGAATATGGACCTATAAAATTGTTTAATAAGTTCAGTTCATATTCATCGAGGACGATATGTAGAAAAATATCAGTTTTGGGCATTCACCCTTATCTACTGCAGAAGATTTATTGTGTCTTATTCCGATGATGAAATGTATCCTGATATTATTATCCATTAAATCAAGAAGACAAAGAGATTAGCCAGTTTCAAGATTCATATTTGGACAAGGAGGAAATATAAAACACTATTGGATGTATTTCCAATTCATCCGTTAGAGAAAGGAGATGAAGAGTACTTGTTAATGCACAAAATTGTTGTGATAACTTGAGTTTTTATAAATATATGTCCTGAAATCATATCACTGGATTAAAACTCATCCGGATGTTCTTTAATTTGCAGTATATCTTTTGTTTTTTATATATGAGACAAGTAAAAGATAACTGCTATCTCCGCTTTTCACTATTTTATAGAATATTGCATAAACACACTTACTTCTAACTCTGTATTCAAAAATTTTTACAATTACTTATTAGATAATTAATTTTTTATTTATACAAGAGACTATAAATTGTTGGTTTGTATTGAATGATGAATGCTTCACTTTCGACAAAATATTCATTTTTTTAGTTTGTATTTGATAGAAATCGTTTTATACGTTGTGAATAATTGAAATTTTGTTATTAATATTGATAGAGTCCTTCATTTTTTCAATAAAATCATCATGGAATTCATGGGCTTTCATTTCAATAAACAAATATGATAATTTTTCTTCTTTCCATTTATTGAAGAATAAATATTATAAATATCATATGATTCACTGCAGCAGCATTCTATGTTTTCACTGAATAACTGATAATATGAGGATACATTTTATTTCTGAAAAGAGCCAAGTTAGATGGATAAATATCTTCCTTCTACAGTTGACAAGGGTGAATACCCAAAACTGATATTTTTCTACATATCGTCCTCGATGAATATGATCTGAACTTATTAAACAATTTTATAGGTCCATTTTCACGATTTTTCAGTCCAAAGAAGCAATAAATCAACTGAAACACTTGAGAAAAACCAAAATCTTTCGTTGTTTTGCTATGATTTACATAGGAAAAGTAGGGTTGTTATACCTCCGATGTGCTGTCAGTTGTCAAACGTGCACGAAACCAATAGGTCCTGTTTATCTCGAGTTTGCTTAGTTCCTGATGGCAGCAACACGCTTGTTTGCTCCAATCTAGATCATATCTATTATTCATCAGCATTTTTCTTGAATGCAACTAGACAGAAATCACACCACTAGGCTATTGTTCCAACTATCATCTGCAATACACATGTCAGTCATCCCAAAAATGCAAAAGCGTTCGAGGCACATATACAGCTGGATTTCAACTGACATTGACGAGACAAAAACATAGAGGGCGATAGAAACACATTCTCGATTCATTGTACTACGTAGGGTCGGATTCATTTATTCAAAATCTGTCCGGAATTTCGAAACAAGGGTAGGCGGTTTCCTTTGTCTTCACATCTTGAGCACATGACTCGCAGTTTGGTTACGGAATTCATAAGCAAGGACGCAGGGCCTCTGTGGCAGGAACTGCTCAATCTTTGGCTTTTCAGGGTACGAAAGGTAACTCCTGGATGAAGGGAATTCGGAATTCCGGCGTGTATTTTGTAGTGGAGACGCTGGGCTTCTTTATGACTTGGAGACTTGATGAAAAAGCAATATACTATTTTCATCAATCAACTTCAAAATGGGTTGTTGTTTGTCTAGCATGGTGTTTTCCAAGAAGGTTTTTGTATGATTTCTTTGGACGGCAACAGAATCCGTTCGTTTCAATTTTCGGAGACACAATTTAATGATGATTTCGTAGGATAAGATGAAAGCTAATTTTTTTACAAAGAAAGAAAGCTGAAATATTTTAATTCAATGTAAAATAATAGTGAATTGGGTCTCTACGAGTACTTGGGAAAAATGATTCATAAGGAACATTATAAGACAGCGCTTGTTCACCAAAGAACGAGCGCTCAAAAGCTCCTGCTAAGGACTTTTCTTAAGATATTATGGTTCTGATGACAATGTAAGGACACAAAATTTTGCTTGAGGCTTATTATGAGCATCTTGCATGCATTCTATAACACTATCTTGAAAATAATCTATAACAATATCTTTAAATTTGTAATATATTCGTTTTATTATTTGATTTTGATGGCCGTTTCACAGTATGCGAAATTTGTCTTGTTCCTTATGACCCAACTTATCTTGAATACAGTAACCCCGTAATATATTTACCTATAATCATCTGAAGGTAACTGTTAAAGGTTTCAACACATGAAAACCCATTCGGTATTATAAGATTTGTATCATGTTTGTTTAATCAATTGTGTTCGGTATTCTTGGACTGTATATGTAGATGGGGGTTGAACTCACCTATTTTTCCGACTTTCCTCTTCATCTCTGATGGTACCACCAGGTCACCTGTCACTAATCACTTGATTGTTCCTGCGGTGCAACGACGAGATTCACTGAACAAAGTCACTAGGGAGTAGAAGAAAATGTCTTTAGACGAGATATGACGAGCACTTGTCTCGTATAACAATTATTAATGAATTTGAGAGAGCGACAGTATTTGATAACCATCGATAATCGGTAATCGACGCAACCTCATTGATTGATTTCGGTGTACTGATGTAGTTCTCTTGTTTGTTCAACCCCATGTGTTACCAATATATGAACCGTGCAGAGAACTTCGCGCATTAGAAGAAAAATTACACAAACGGAGTAACAAAAGAAATGATTCATTTCAGTTCGTGAAAGACGGAACAAATTGTTTTTCTAGCTCCTCAATTTCGATGATCATTTTTCTAACGTGTGATATTCATAAAAAACAACAGAATTTCTGTAAATTTACACACTAATGCAAAATTGCAGATTATCATTAAAGTTTTAGATTGAAATATTTCCTTGCAACGCATACTTGAGTTGTTTCATATTTCCTAGGCAATATAAGATTATCGTGGTTTACACCCCTGCAATTTTTTAAGTCGTGGAGATTATTGAAGACCTCATCCCAGAATTTTTTTATTTCCATGATTATATAACGATCATGCACGAAAAAATCAATTGGAAAAACACTTCGAAATTTAATTGAATGCTCAACGAAAAAACATAGCCTGTAAGGTTCATCAAAGCAGTATATCCGAAAAATAATTATTTGAAAATTCAGGGCCCACTTTCCGCTGAAACCACGCAACCCAAAAATCGACAATAATTATGTAGGGTGCCGAAACAGAAACTGTTAATTAACATCAGCTAACATCAAACATGTTATTTTTCAATTAAAACTGACTGCCATGTTACACGTGCGAAATAATCGAAAGCAAATCTATGTTTAGCCCCATATGAAACATTCGCTGAGGTAGAGTAAGCATTCAAGACTCAAAATACTTCCAGGGCTACTATTCAAAGTAAAACCTGAAGATATCAAATAACGAAACTTATCGGAGAAACTAAACCTGAAACTCATACTTTCGTGGCTTCATACTCCAAAGGCACATTCTTTTCATTCCCATAATTCGATATCGATCATACAAGAAAAACCCACGTAATCAGAAAAATACAAATTTGATTAAATGAACAATGAAAAAACATAACCAGTTAGGTTCATCAAAGCAGTATATCCGAATAATAATTATTTGAAAATCTAGGGTCCACTTCCCGCTGAAACCACGCAACCTAAAAATCGACAATAATTATGGGGTTCCGAAACAGAAACCGTTAATTAACATCAGCTAACATAAAACTTGTTATTTTTCAATTAAAACTGACTGCCATGTTACACGTGCGAAATAATCAAAAGCAAATCTATGTTTAGCCCCATATGAAACATCCTCCGAGGTAGGTAGGGTAAATCTGAAACAACTATAGAACAGGAATTAGGAGTAGATGCATTATTTCGAGGAAGTTGTACACTAAACCTATTACAAACAGCGGGCCGGTTCAAACTTAAAGACAAATAGTGCGGAAATCACGCAGCCAGAAGACTTCCGGTTAAGTTAACATGCTTTTACATATAAATGATATTCGTGAGTGTTCATAAGAGAGGATAGCTTCAGATTAATTCGAAATTACTTTCTGAATTCTGATATACAAGGTGTCCAGCAACTTGTCAGCCATGCTATATATATTCTTTTGGGAAATGGTAGAATTTTCAATAGGTATATTAAACAATAAAGTACGAGGGCAAATCAAATATAAACGAGACTTTTCGCTTTTCAGGCACAATAGTGGAGGGAGAATTTTCCTGATTTTTTTGTTGTTGGGTGGGTTATCAGGAGTAGGGGAAGTACGTGGGCTTGAATCATCGACCCTGTCGGTGTCCACTATGACGATGTTTGATCAAGAGGTACCTCCGTCAATTTCGCAACGTGTTGTATTCAAGTTTCTCGTAGCAGAAGGATTAAAACTGGCCAAAATCTTGAGGAGATTGACTGTCAATGTTCGGATAAGAGACACTGTCGCAAGTCAGAGTGTTTGCATGGCATAAACAGTTCGTGGAGGGTCGTGATTGTGTTGAAAATGAGAGCCATGACCTCAGCGAACAACATCAGTAGTGTTCGACAGCTTATTAAAGACGACCAACGTCGTACCACTTTTGAAATTGCAAGTTTGGTCAGGATAAGTTATAGGAGCACTTACTCCATACTCACAGAAGACCAAGGGTACCGTAAGGGTTGCGCCAGGTGGTTTCCTCGCCTTCTCACAGCTGACCAGAAGTTGCATCGTTTTCAGGTGTGTGTGCGTCTTCTTGCACGATTTCAGGAACAATGAGACCCATTTCTCACTCACATTATCACCTGTGATGAAACATTGGTGCACCACTACACCCTATAGGGTCTAAACAAGCAAGTAAGGAGTGGAGAAAACAACACTTTGCGCAATTGACGGAGGTACCTCTTGCTCAAACATCGTCGCAGTGGACACCGAGAGGGTCGATGAGGCAAGCCCACGTGCTTTCCCTACTCATGACAAACCTACCCAACAACAAAAAAATCAGGAACGTTCACCCTCCACTATTGTGCCTGAAAAGCGCAAAGTCCCGTTTATATTTGATTCGCCTTTGTATGTACAGGGTGTCCCAAATTCGATAATCAGAGAGCATCTCGAGAACCATAAGGGTTTTAGAAAAAAAATGTTCCAGGACTCCTGATTTCTTTCCTCAAAATAATTGATTACGAGCGAACAGAACCCAGATAAATCAATTGGTTACAAGACGTTTCTGAAAGTTGCTGTTTCAATTATTTCACTATAACTCTTTTCTGTTGGAGATATCACGAAAATTCAAAACCGTTCTTTTTGTGATTTCTTTTGCCTGTACACTGCTTCCATCAGATCCGAAAAATGATACTCGGTAAATCTGCGGCTAAGAAGCAATGATGAAAAATATATTGTGTCACATTCAAAACATCCACATCTTTCTTTCTATCTATCTAATAAACTTTTTAAGTTTTCACTCCCAGTCTCTCAAACAGAAATAATTAAAAAACGTATTTAAGATGAAATGCTCCTGCGAAAATTTTTGCACTAATTTCTCAGGAGCAAATTTGTTGTGAAGAAATGGTTCCCTTACAGTAAAACTAAAAAAGGAAATAAATGAAAAGGATCATGTAACGTTTCAGTGTCCATATCAGACACTTTCTCCAGACAAACTTGTAAAATCTTCGGAATTGTGTGTTTTTTCATTTGCACAATTCCGAAGACTTTACAAGTTTGTCTGATGGATGAAAAGTACGATGTGACGTTTCGGTGTCTATATCGGACACCTTCTTCAGACAAACTTGTAAAATCTTTGGAATTGTGTGTTTTTTCATTTGCACAATTCCGAAGATTTCAGAAGTTTGTCCGAAGAAGGTGTTTGATGAATGAAAAGTATAATATAACGTTTCGGTGTCTGATATAGACACCAAAACCTCTCGAAGAGGTGATCACAATTGGCCACCGAGATCTTGTGACTTCTTCCTTTGGGGACACGTGAAAGAGAATATCTACGCCAATAGCCCAGCGTCGATTCAAGACCTCAAATATGGAATTCGTGAGGCTACCTACCAAAGCCAAAGCCAGGGTAACCCAAACTTCATAATGGTCAATCGTTCTTACCTGTGTTGGGAGCATGCGTAGACAAGTTTTCAGCTTTTATAAAATAACGAAGGTCTGGGGTTCACGGGCTCTTGCTCTATTATTCACATCGAAACGATCGGGAACGGGAACAAAAAATCATTTTCAGGTTTTTCAGTTCAAGTTATTGAGTTTATGCCACTAAATTTCATCTGTTTCAATATCTCTAATGAAAAAAATGAGAGATGAATTAGTAAACCATGATTTGATTTGAGCATTAACCTACCATATGCATTCAGCAAAATTCATCATCAAATGAGCAGTGTTCCCAGATGACCTATTCAACCTTCAGTAGATGTTGTCAACTGAATATATTCAGTTGACATTCCTACAGGAAAGATATATTCGTAGTAAAGGTTGACTAGATTTTTAAGAAATTTTAACAATTCTGACAGAGGAGGACCACTTTTAATGTTTTTAATGTTTTAAACAGTTTGTGTTCGTTTTAATTCAGGACACTGGCCTGATGATGGAATAATTCCGAAATCGATAGCCGAAGATTTTAATAAATAATAATAGTGTGTTTTATTTTATTTTTCATTTCTTAATCTCGGAAGAACATACTATGGAAGAATTCATTTGTAAAATAAAAAAGCTTACATAACACTTTGTACTCACGCACTTTTTTTGTTTTTTTTTTTTACCACACCAGCAGTGTCACTTTTCTTCCTGATTTAGTTAGATCAGTTCCTGGCTGCGTCTGATTTCTGTCCTGATCTTCTTTTGGATACGTTTCTTTAACCATTGAATCATCAGGTAAATGAATACCCCCAGTGAAATAACTATTGCAACGATGGAGCAAACTTCACCCATTGACAAATTTCCGCTGCCTGTCTTTGTAGATTGTCCTCCAGAGTTGCCTGCTTGGGCTATTATCACTTCTTCCTTCGATTGTGATTTTCCCATTTTGGACTTTTATATTACTTCTTATCTCCCTTGATTCGAAATGGCAGGATCGCCATGTAATAAACTGTGTTATTTGGGTCTCTAACTTAATTTGCTCTTATTGGACATAGATGGAGAACCATCTCAGGAGAATAAAATAAGCAGTGTTACTAGTACTAAGTCTATTTCTCGATTCCTTGTTCTACAAGTAAAATCATTCACCTATGCTATCGACCAACTTATTGACAATTTGTTGTATCATCAGTATGTGAATACACGGAAGACAATGGCTTAATTTATTAACAAACTAGGTGGAATAATTGGTTATCATATTTCGAATAATGTGTACTGTGAAAAGGGGATTGCACTTTAAGGAATTTCAATATTTTCGTTTGAACAATAACTATGATTATGAGTCCATTACACAACCTCCTCACATGAGGTCGATAGGCTAACAAAAAAAGAAAATTGCAAGTTTATAGTTAATTAGTTACTTCAAAGTAGGAATAGCACTCGTTTTTTCAAAAAATCGTCAGTTTACAGCTCGTTTTTGTTTTTCTGAACTCGTGAAAGAATACGTATCAACTTTGCACTTATATTATAAATATTTTTTTGAACTGTTACCAAGTTCCAAATCCACTGAGATTCAGAATTAATTTCTTCTAAAACTAATTGAGTCACCCAGGATAAACTTTAATGATTCAGTATACGTCAGTATATCAATCTTAACACATCGAATTAATCCTCGCTCAATCAGTGAAAAGTCTCAAAATCGTAAAATAAGTTCCTACCCCACACCAATATTTCGTTTTCAAAGACCTACTTTCTAGGTCAACTTCATCGAATATCGCTCCTAAGTTTTTGGTATTCTTTTTGCAGCCAGTCTAGTCAAATAAAGGTTTCTTTACAGTTGGCGCTGGCATAAAGTAGCAATGAAACGGGAATGAAAACTCGGGAAGAAAAGGGTCGAAAAAGGAAGAAATCAGAAAGTAATGTACGATTTCTATTGAATGAGAGAAAAAGCTGCTTTTCGTGTCTGCTTATATACTGGGATCATATTACAATGTAAATGGGGGCAAGAAATGAAACCGAGGAAGGCAACCCGGAGTCAAGTAGTGTATAAATCTGGAAAATATTCCGCCTCATCGGTAATTTACCGTTTCCTTGCAGCTGTAAGAAATAAGAGCACGTCGTCTCTTTCACACTCCAGCGATAGAGTATTTTATTAGTTTCCAAGTCGGCAAACCGCGAAGGAAACTCTTAATAACAGCCCTCGGATAGCTGCTGATCTTTAAAAGATCAGGACCACTCGATGTTAGTTACAGATGCGAATATTAAAAAGGAGAACAAAGGAAATAATCACCTCCTCTAGAATCTATTTATTTCTTCGAGTCGATAAAGAGATCCTTGGTGATTCAACTTCTCGGATCTCGATTCTTCCAGTGTTTACTCTCGGCCTCATAAATATATTCATTGTCTCTGGGAATGTACGTTCAGGTTTCAATCATGTAGATTTGTTAGTCTTGTTCCTTTATCTTTGGATATATCTACGGAAAGATTTTACCCCAAAACGATTCGTGTGACACGATTTGGGTGTGACTCTGGATATCCTTACAAGATGTTAGAAAGCGTTAGGGGTGACGGCTCAAAACATAGCTGTACATACATGGTGTTTCAAAACAAAGATCTAGGTGTCAATAAAATCTGAAGGGTTGCAGAACCACCGATTTTTTTCACTAAAATGGAAATGTTCTATTGAAGTTTTGCACTGACTATTCACAATTTTCCCAAAAATTGAATATACAGGGGCTCATGGCAAGTAGCGCAAAATAGCTTCTGAGTAGATTCAAGGAACCAATGAGTAATCCGTTTAATATCATGATCATAAAGTGACAAGACAAGAAGTTAAATCAAGTGTAAAATAATGAAGAATAATGAAATTAAGGCCTTTAAGAAATAAATATTAACAAGTAAATAAACAATGGTGGATCCGATGAAGGTAATTTGGAATATTCAGCAAGTGCCTACAGCTGACCGTGAACATAATAACTTCCGTAAGGAACTACTACACAACTTGAAATTTTCAGGGTAAGTTCAAGATAAAAGAAAGATGAATAAAGTCCGTTCACGAAAGTTTGAACGCATAGTAGGCGTTTGTTTGTTTTTCTGAAGTTGGAAGTATTTGCTGTCATAACGTAAAATAAATTAAACGTTGGCGAATGTACCCGGCCTCGCCCGACGAGCTTGCGAGTGATCAGAGAACTTTATGCAATATTGACAACAAAGCGTATCAATCTGACAAGAAAATAAACAACAGAAACTCAAATTTTAATATAGGTACACAGTGGAATATGCCAAAATATACAGTGTGGAACAGCTAAACGAATAAATTCGATAACGAATAAATGAGAGCGTGTTGGGAAAAACGCTTGAACCCGTTGATTCGTATTTTTAGATGCGCATTTAAAAAAAAATTATAGGGTGCGTCATGTGACAGTGGCCGATACCAACTTTGTTATTTCAAATACAACCCCCTGTATATTATTAGTTTTTTTTCGATTTCTCAGAAAATTCTAGACATAATTCATATTGTGCATTGTCCAATACATATTTTCAACTTTTCGGAATAGTCACGCTATAAGACATTTCTATACCAGATTAGCATGTTGCCGAGACGTTCGCGGCGAACATTTTGAACATCTCTTACATTGAAATTAATGTTTTTTGTTCTTTTTACATTATTTGTGAAATAAAATATTTTTTTTAATATGATTTTTTGTAATACATCTGAAAATACTTAATATTTCCGAAACAGTTGAAGATATAGGTATGGGACATTGTAAATGAATTATGTTTAGAATTTCCTGAAGAATCCAAAAACTAATAATATTCAGGGGGTTGTATTCAAAATGAGAAAGTTGGTATCAGTTACTGTCATATGACATACCCTAGATAAAAATGCACATTTAAAATGCAAATCGACGTGTCCAAGCGTTTTTTCCAACACGCTCTCATTTATTTGTTATCGAATTTATTTCATTTGGCTCTAACACACTGCATGAATAAATAGAATAAAACCAATGGCCCTAAGGTCATTCAAATTAGGTTTACCGTTTTCCCAATATGAATCAGCACGCAAAAGCTTCTGACTTACTGTCAGTGCTTTTTAAAATTTCTTCACTCAAAAGTCATTAAATACGCTCCTTAAACTTTAGCTTTTACGTGCTTGACACAAGAACTTCACTGCAGAGTTTTCTTCATTTTCATTTATTCTTGTTAAAAATTGTATTTCTGTCATTTAACTGTAAAGACTTTCAAACCACCACTTTGAAAACCAACATCCAAACAAAATACATATTCCAAGTACCGTGCAGTTACTTCAAACTGGGAATTGCACCAAAGCTGATAATTTAGATTCAAATGGAAAATTCTGCGAATTCAGAATGTCAGCCAGTTCGATAATAGCACGTGATGGGGTTGGCAATTCAGCCCTAAAGTCATCAGAATTTTTTTCTCTTAAAAGCCATGAAATAAGTTCTTCAATTGTATTGCTTTTCGCGCACTTCACGCAAGAACTTCACTCCAGAGTTTTCTTCATTTTTTTATGTGAGTAAGAAATCCTATTTCTGTTATTGATGTCATCATACTTTCAACCACCGCTTCAAAAACCAACAGCCAACCAAATAGACAAATTCCAAGTAGTGTTCAGTTACTTCAAACTGGAAATTGGACCAAAGCTGATAATTTATAGATTCAAATGGAAAATCCTGAGAATTTCAAATGCAAGTCCATTCGGTAATAGCATATGTGATGGGGTTTGGCAATTTAGCCTTAAAATCATCAGATGCAGGTGGATAAAGTTCTCTTTTTGCGCATAGGATAATCTCCAGTATCACTAAGCCATTTTCCCGAATTTCCGAGTCACACACTTCGTCGAACATATTCAGAAAATCGCAGAATTGCCTATTCACGAAAATCTAATGTAATTTTTATCACTTCATTTCCGCACGTCTGAAATCTGAGATATCACAGATTAAATGGGGAGAGTAACAGAAGTAACAGAAGCTCCTGACTTCACATCGGGGCTTCCATGAATTTTTTTCTCTTAAAAGCCATGAAATAAGTTCTTCAATTGTATTGCTTTCGCGCACTTCACGCAAGAACTTCACTCCAGAGTTTTCTTCATTTTTTTATGTGAGTAAGAAATCCTATTTCTGTTATTGATGTCATCATACTTTCAACCACCGCTTCAAAAACCAACAGCCAACCAAATAGACAAATTCCAAGTAGTGTTCAGTTACTTTAAACTGAGAATTGCACCAAAGCTGATAATTTAGATTCAAATGGAAAATTCTGAGAATTCAGAATGTCAGCCAGTTCGATAATAGCACGTGATGGGGTTGGCAATTCAGCCCTAAAGTCATCAGATGCAGGTGGATAAAAATATCCTTTTGCTCATAGGATAATCCCCAGTAACACGAAGCCATTTTCCGAGTAACACACTTCGTCGAACATCTGGAGAAAATCGAAGAATCGCCTATTTACGAAAATCTAATGTAATTCTTATCACTTCATTTCCGCGCGTCTGAAATCTGAGATGGCAGATTAAATGAGGAGAGTAACAGGAACCGAGAGACGCATGAAAATTCGGTAATACAGTATGAATTGTCGCTTTCCCATAAATAAGGTAATTTCCGCCCCGCTAGATAGCAGGGAATCTGCGCAAAATACATGCCGTCTCATTTGCTGATGGGGTTGTTTATCTCTAGGAACTTCCATTCTGAAACCTCCAATCAGTGGCGGCTGGAGTAGATGTGAGGGTGAGCTGCAACACCTGCTTTCAAAACAAATCTTAGGAGTTGATATTATGTTATTATTGTTCTAACTGGGGTCGTAATGGATAAGTAAGCCTTCCGGGATCTGTGACCATGTAAATATTTCGTTCTCTACTCTTCTCAACTCTAGAAACTCAAGGAGGTAATCACTGGTGTTGATGAACCGATAACGTCCGTTACCTGTTGGGTATCCAGGGGCAGTTTCCCAATATGAATTGTTCTTCTGCCGGCCACCTTTGAACATTCGCATACCATGAGTTCCGCTGTTTCTGCTTTTGATTCACAAAGCCTGAAATTCTCCTCTGCTGACTTCGATATACGGTAAGAAAGATTTTTGTACCATCACCCGAAGCTCAGCTCGTGACAGCTTCAGCTTTCTGGTATAGGTAGGTGAAATCATCATGAATTTTGGACTGAATAGGTCCAGGACTGTTTCTCTGGAGAGTTATTCTGTTATTCCACTGCCTTTGCTGAACCGCTGTTATGAGGCTTTATTCAGTTTTCAAGCTGCAGTCAGTACAAGCATATTAGCATTTCAAGCTAATAGATCACATGACCTTAGAGATTTATCAATATCAAGTCCAAAAGTAAAAAAAAATTGACAATGGACCAGTACACGACATTTTTGGCGAACAACAAGAGAATAAAGTCAGTACACCATGTATTGAGCGAAGCTACGAACACCAGCCCACAAACAAACTCCCCCGGACCGCATCTACAGCTCGCACCAGTAGCCCGAATACACAACCATACTCGCACCCGCGAGACCAGCTCAAGCTTTACCACTGAGATCTTGCAGTATGACGAACTGTATGAACTCTACGGACACTGCGCTACACCACGCGGTTGAACTGCTTATGTATGATACTGCCACCCCTCAAAGCGGTATGGATGACTACTCTAATATCTGCATCCGTAGCGCCAACTATCTTAATAATGCTCCAGTTTTCAGGGCACCATCCTCCCCTAGCACCCACAATGAGCCCGAACACACAACCAATACTCGCACCCGCGAAACCAGCTGAAGCTTTATCTCTGAGATCTTGCAGTGGGACGAACTGTGTAAACTCTACGGGCACTGCGCCACACCACGCGGTTGAACTGCTTATGTATGCTACTGCCACCCCCTCAAAGCGGTATGGATGATGTCTCTTATATCTGCATCCGTAGCGCCAACGATTTTAATAATGCTCCGGTTTTCAGGGCACCATCCTCCCCCAGCATCCACAATGAGCGAAGTACTTTGATGATTTTGTCGGGGTACTGTTCATCAACCTTCTCTAGAAAGGTGGGGAACGAGTAATATAGCTTTCTTGAATGCATAAGCCATGCTCAAAGGCTCAGGGCACTCCCAACTAACTGAAATGTCAGATATTTTGACAAGCTGATCTTTTGTTAGAAGAAGGTCTGGTTGTAAAAATTTTCCTTCTGTTTCTAATCCTGATCTCCCTCGTAACCTCGTTATATTGGTCTTTTTCGAGACCATAGAAAGGCTCAGGTCCGTCAGGTTTTAACCTTGATAAACTTTTTGCTAGTTCATCGGCTTTTTTTCATTTCTTTCAATACCACAATGCTCTGGCACCCAATGTTGAGTCACTTCAATGGCTCCTGCCAGTTGTTTAATGGTGTTTCGGCACTACCAGGTTAGCAGAGACTCCTGGAATTGCGTCTCCACCTTTTAGTTTTACTACTAGAACTAGAACATTCTGGTTATTCCTTTTTGGTAGTAGATCCAACAGGAAAAAGCTTCCTCTGTTGGCAACTGGGATCTGTAAACAAATCAACCCCATGAATCAAATTAAACCTATAAGTTTTGTGTAATCCGTACTTACTCAATGAAAATAGTCATCATCTACAAAATGCAAGAAGGAAACTTTCATATTTTCTGTGCCTGATGGTTTACCGATTTCAAGTTTTGAATGAAAGGCTTTTCGTCCCCGATTTCTCCCTACTCAAACACGAAATTTATCCCCAGCCTGAAGAAATGCATAGAAATGTATATTTTGATTTCTTTTTTCCTAGAAAGAACACTGTGGAACTGTACAATAGCTATTTGAATGGATTCATACTTGAAAAATGATTAGTAATGATAAATATTCACATAATTCACGACAACACAATTCAAAATAAAAGAGTCATGTCAATATCAATAGTTAATCAGATCGTCACCAGAGGGCGATCTCTTAGCTTGATTTGCTTACAGCCCTTCAACATGTGAGCCGCCACTGCCTCCACTCGATATTACTGTTCCTTTACACACATAAATTATAAACGGTTCATGCCTGTTAATTACTTTGTGATTACGGCGCACTGTATATCAGAATGGATCTTTTCTTCGTTTGAATTGCCGCACTTGAGCTGTTCGTAGTGAGGGCCATATCCAGATTCCAATCTCAATGGTATTCCAGGGGTTGTGATAGATTGAATGGCTTCTTTCTCATCTCACGGAATCAGTAAAAGTTTCGTACGATCGATATTGAAGAAATTATCATTATCCCAATGCAAGATAATGCATACAATTTTGGAAATGAATTTACTCAGTGATGCCAGGGGACTTAAGATAAGAAAAGATTTTAGGTTTCTATCATGCTCTCCATCTTTTAGTGGACTGAGGAATTACCAACAGCTCTCCATCCACTCCGAGAGTTTTTATGAACATAGTGAAAGCAGAGATTAATATTAATCGACTGAAATCAACCAATATTAAACTCATACTTCGGAGCTAATCTCGTCCTCGTTCATGACAATATGTAAGGAAGTGGTATCAAACAGAGCACCTATGGATGGCTATTTCGTCCTTATTAGGATTTATCAGCAGAGGATAGCTCTGAATAATACAAGGTATTTCTTGGAACATACAGCGAAATGGCATCTTCTTTAAAGTATAAATATACCGAAGACGCCATCTCTAGTTCCATACGAAAACGTTCCTCCATAGCATGAGCCTTGAATGAAGTAGAGAGATGTTTACCATTTGTCGCATTCACCGAAGCGTTCTTGCAAATAAAGAGATGATGAAGAGTTTCAAGTATTTTTCAAAATGGAATGGTGTCTCTCAGGGCTCTCATTTGGGGCCCTTGCTCTTATTTGTCTGAACTTTTGTAATTCTTGGTGTACGCTGATGATCTGATGATATTTCTGAGGTTAAGGAATTTCAAAGACTGCATATATTCAGGAAGTTTGGACAGATTTTATGAATATGTTCTGCTTTGTAAATTTTCTCTTTTCCAATTTCGACAAATTTCTAAGAAATCTTTCACTGGGAATGTTTTGCATTCAATTACAATATCAATCAAGTGATTATAAAGGGGAAGATGCTATAAGAGATTTGGTGATCCTTCTAGACTCGAGAGTTAACATTTGACGTGCATATTAACGGAGTTATTGAGTCATCAAATAAAATGCTCGAATTTAATCTCAGGGATTTACGCCTTGCATATTGCCGACCGTAAACACGATAATTTCCAGAAGAAACGACCTCAAAACTTGAAATTTTCAGAGAAGGTTCAACATATGAAACGGAAAGATGAATTCATTAATGAAAAAGTCAAACCAATAGGTATCCCTCAGAATATTCAAATTGGATTTATTTTCCCCATAAGAACAAACACGTTCTGACTTCGCTTCAGTGCTCTTTCAAAATTTTCCCCAAGGATCAATATCTTTGTGAAGGTATTTCGATACATCTTCGGTCACATGAAAACTTTTTCATTGTGTACTCTTGGGTTTTTTTTATGTGTGTTAATGAAAGAATTTCATACTATTGTTTTTATTCTTATGTCCGATAGGTCGGTTAGGTTCGGTTTCAATCAGTCGATTTGTTTTCGAGCTATAGAGATTTGCAGCTTTGCTTTCAGAATAATTTCAAAACTAGAAATCCAATCATTACAAACATTATATTTAGCTGCTCGATAACGATTCAACAAATTGTGTGAATTTCGTTGAGATTCTTGAAATCGAAAATTGAAAAAAACAGTTCTTCGAAAGGCTCAATAAGTAAAGGCATTGTTTAAGGAGAAGATAGTTAGTTACTCGCCCTGCTAAGAGCATTGGATGTGCGTATGTGGCGGTACCTATTAGAATTATGTGGCAAACTCTGAATTTTTAGGGTCCATCCTAATACGCCCTCTTGGCGGATACTTGAATAATTACTTATCGGTAAAGAGGTTTCTACTTCTGCTATGAAACTATATTTTTATGACGTGAAGTTTGAAGAATCGAAACATTCGAAACTGAGTAAATTCCAACACATGTTCGTCGATGAATAGAGTAAGCCAGGGTTCCAGTTGGGAATTTTATTACTTTGATAATTACAGGGTCTGTTTATGTTATGCGATTCTAGTTTTTCTATTCTAAAGTAGTGAAGGGAATAAGTTTGAAATTTGAATCGTAGTTGAAGGCAAAATATGAAATAGAAAAAATTGAATATAAGAATAATTTTTGGTTTTTGCTAAACTAAACGTGTTTTAAATTGAATCGCAAAACGTGAATTTATTTGATTAGACTTTATTTTGAACAAGTTTGAAATTTGAATCGTAGTTGAAGGCAAAATATGAAATAGAAAAATTGAATATAAGAATAATTTTTGGTTTTTGCTAAACTAAACGTGTTTTAAATTGAATCGCAAAACGTGAATTTATTTGATTAGACTTTATTTTGAACAAGTTTTTTTTGATAGCCATGAATTCTTCTTCAAACAAATGCGACGAATAATTAGTACCAACGTGAGGTCTTTGCACTCACGAAAACTATGATATTTAAAAAGTTATCGCAGCGAAATTGAGGCGTTTTCCTTATTATTAAATTATTTCGGTTCAGAAATACGACTGAAGTTTCGAAATACTGACAATACTGAAATGTATTATTATTGGCAATATATTTCTAATCAATGTCATTGGAAAAAAATATGCTTTGTTTCTCTTGTGTTGAATTCTTGAGTCAATATCGACTTTGGCGGCAATAAATCGTATACCTGATGACGATACGTGGTCAAATTCAATATATCCGATTGAAGTGAATTTCATTTCGTGAAGGAAGATTGGTATATATTATACTTAATATTCATGCAAAATTTCAAAAATCGCATTGTGTAAACAATAGAAAATTCAATTGAAATTCGAAAAAAAAAATTGCTATATTTCCAAAACAAGATATCCGTTTCAAGTGAAATTTATTTTGTGTATGAACATTGATATACTGAATGTTCATTCAAAATTTCAAGAGGTTCGCATCATCCGAACCATAGATTTGGTTTTTTTAATTGTCAATTTTTTACATATTCCAGTTTTTTTATTTATATTTATTTATATATTAAGTATCAAGTCCTATACAAATTTTTGCGGTTAAAGCCTCATTGTTCCGCCAACGAGCGTTCGAAAGGGCTTTCTTAATTTTTTTATACTTATATTGCAATGGAAATTTCAATTAAACGAGTATTGATCAGGGTACGAATGTGTCTTTTGAAAATTTTGCTTACAATTATGAATTTTCTAGGAATATCTTGCTTGGTTTGAACTGATACCTCCTGTAACGTGAACATATACGATGAATTTCTCCTGAAAATGGCGTTAAAAAAATGCAAGAAAAGCCCCGAACAGGTACTTTTGAGCGCTCGTCTATTAGTAGAGCAATAATTCTATCACATCAAAAGTGTATGGGACTTGAGATTCATGCTTAGTATATGAATGCAAAATCTAGGCACGACCGGAATTATGTTCTGGAAATGATTAAAAAAATGAAATATGTAAAAATCCAGTAATAACATTAATTAAATTATATTGTTAACATTATGGCCACAAAATTTTGCAAAAGGCTTATTATGGGCATCTTGCATGTGGCCGCAAAATTTCATATCGATTGGTTTTGTTTTGTCTGAGATATGGAGGGAGGGAAATTTTGAATGGCCACATTTTATGGAACACCCTGTACGATTTGGCTGGTTAAAGAACCTCTCAAGTCTCTAGAACAAACAGAACAGAATTGTATTTGACAACAGATCGGATTCGTCATCACAAGGTAGAACCCTATCGTTTGAGGCCGTTTCGGCTCAAAATTCGTTAACTAGAGACACAAACCGAATATTATTATTATTATAAAGCCTGTCTATCCTCAACGTGTAAGTGTTTACTACAGTTTATGGTCCGGCGGAGTCTTTGGGACCTTAACTAATATTTTACTTGGCGCTATCGAGAGATGATTAACCATTTTCTTATGACCGGAATCTGATTGTATGGATATGGACAACGTTTACTTCAACAAGACAGCACTACGTGCCACTCAACCAACTAAACCGTTGATCGAGCTTTTACGGAAAAAGCTTGGTGAAAGAGAAGGACTCCGCCAATAGCCCATTGTCGATTCAATACCTCAAAGACGGAATTCGTGAGGCTATCGAGTACATAGAGTAGCCACACTTTTCGATTTTGTTATGGAAAATTTCATTAAAAAGATATTGTTCTGTGAGCGTGGTCGTGGTGGTCATTTGCATGAAGTTATTTTCCACTATAAATTAACGGCATGAAATAAACATCCGATCATTTATTTCAAAAACTATAATTCTTCTTTGAATATCAGAATGACACCTCTAACCGGAAAACCCTGTATATGCACAGCGAAGTGATTTGAAGCTTATAAGCGCTTGTTCATACTGGGAAAATTCATTCATGAATATCATTGGAGCTGTTGGTTTCATTCTATTTCTTTATGAATTCAACTTTCACCTTCAATCCTGAACGTTTTGTGAAAAATACAAGTTTTGAAATGTTTCTTTTGAAAACACTTTCATTACGTGGCTTCGATTATTGATACAATAATTATATCATTCATTTATTTAAATTCAAGAGACTGCATAGGTATCTACAAACAGGATTCCCAAATTTCTTTAGCATAAACATATCAGAGAATATAAAAATTTCTCAAATCATTCACTTCTTTAATATAATATTTCTTCGCTACTGAGTTAAAAAAATTCCTTCTAGCGATCTCACGACGAAATCGAAAATATTTCTCAAATCTCAAAGGCCTCAGAGTAATAAAAATTTTTATTACTCTGGACCCTCGGATATTTCATACTACAGGCATACAAGAGAGAAGTTGTGGAGCAAGATGCAAGACACGTTGACGTGAAGAAAAATAGCTCGTCACTAGAGACATCTGTTGTTCACCATACCCAAAAATTAATACTTGTCTGAATTTTCAACATTGCACATAGGCAACCCATCATGTTGGTCCTCTTCCGGAGTGGCGCCCTCTAACGATATTGTCCAATATCCTCCAATGATATTTGAACCGAAGTAACTAACTATCTTCTCCTTAAACAATGGTAAAGGGTTTGTGGGGACTTATCTGTTCCCACAACAAATTACAGATCACTGCATTGGCGCTACCAACCATGTTGACGCTACCCTCCAACAGAGAGCGCCACAAAGCACCAGTCTCAACACTACGGACAGTAGCGAATAGATGGCTACACGGACGGGATATATCTCCAAATTATCTTCCCTAAATTCCTAAATAACGTGTTTTGTCGATCTACAGACAGAGTAGATAGAGTAGTGTACTATTTGTATATATTGTGTTTTTATTATATATTTTTATTTTTATTCTACATGTTTATTTTCACTGTTCTATTTTATATTCCCTTCTAACTAGGAGTAGGCAGATTGAGGCCTAGCTAGAGCATGGTGTTGTTATCCCGGGTTAGTCATGAGTAGGCAGATTGAGGCCTGATTAATCCGCGGTATCTAGCAGATCGTTACCCAGTCCCAACAGGTTTTCCAATAAGTAGTGTTTATTTGGTATTCAAAGAAAAATGTCATTTTTCAATATAAATGATCGGATGTTTATTTCATTATAGAGAAGAAGATATGCCGATAATGGTGGAAAATAACATCAGGCAAATGACCACCAAGACCACGCTAACAGGACCATATCCTTTTAATGAAATTTTCCATGACCAAATCGCAAAGTGGCAGCCCTATGTCCTCGATAGACTCACGAGTTCCATCTTTGAGGTCTTGAATCGACGCTGGGCTATTGGCGTAGACCTCTCTTTCACGTGGCCCCAAAGGAAGAAGTCGCAAGGTGTTAAATCACAAGATCTTGGTGACCAATTGTGATCACCTCTTCGAGAGATAACACGGTCCGAATCCTTTTCATTGCATTTCAACGACCCAATCAGCAAAGAAAGACCGACGTTGTTGATGATCGACCGGCTTGAGTTCTTGTGTTAACTGAACTTTATAAGACTTAAGACCTAATTCTTCATGCAAAATACCGTGGGATGACGTTTGTGGAATACCTAATTCCAAAGAACGACGAGGAATGAACAAAACTGGGTTTTCTTCACCACTTTCGGATACATCAGCATTATTCTCAGCTTTTCTTGAGCGACGTGCACGTGTTTTATTTTTCACATCACTTAGTTTGTCCCAACAGCTCGAATTTTTCCACCAATTTCTTTATTGCGGTCCGACAAGGTGCTTCACGACGACCCAATAATGTTCGAGTTTGACAAACCGTCTCTGCCAAATTTTCACCATTTTTACAGTGAATTTTGATAATTGTCAATGCGTTCTTGAAGCGTGTATCGTTCCATTTTTATTATTAATGGCGTAGTTTCTACTTGTCAAATGTCAAAAAATGACAGCTTCAAACGAGACATCTACCAAGATAGCGGGCTATTCAAAATAACACTTCTTATTTAAAATCCTTTACTTTTGAAACTGCATATTATATTACTTCGGAGTTTGGGCTGCATGTACTCCTGGAGCTTCTTCCTGACATATGCCATGACGTTGGTGTCGATGACTTTAATCAGAATTCAGAAGCTTTTGCATGCTTATTCATATGTGCAAAACGTCATTCAAATTTAAATATCATGAAACTATCGGTTTCAAGTTTCGGAGATTTTCCATACGGACACCGTAAAAACAACTTTTCGGAAGGAAGGACATAATACAAAGTTCAAATCTTCAGGGTATGCTCAAGATTCGAATATAGAGATTAAAACCATTAATGAATAGAATGCGACCAATTATTGTTAGAGATATTGAAGTTTCTCAACTCGAAAACTTTGAAAAAAGCTCTACAGTTTCTACTATGTGGAAAACGCAGTGCACCAACATTATTTCACTTAAATTTTTTCATATCAGTTCACATCGGCATTCCCCAAATTTCTCTCTAGAATATTGTCAACCGAATATGCAATATGGCCCAACCATTATTTCTACGGAAAACAACAAAGTCGTTGTAAGTGAAATCTATCTACCTTGATATTTTCCGTCTAGTTTATTTTTCATATAAAGCTGGGAGAGCAGCGCTCATATATCGGTTGCTCTAAACCAATAAATGTGTTGACTTCAACATTCCCTGCGTAATATTTCTAAGGGTAGATATTTCTTAGAATCACTTGTAGGATGTAGGTATTATATTGCTTTTATTGTGATATTTCCATTTCAGAAAATCTATATGAGATGGTAATACAAGTTAAATCGCGAATCTTGCGGGAATCTAATAACTTCTTTCAGAGTACAATATCTCCTGTACATCCTTTAATCTTTTATGAGTTTGAATTTCCTTTATGTCAGGTAGACGACAAAACTCCGTCTGCAATATCTAGGGATTATTGTTCCTATATGTACAGCTTGCATGGGAATTTCTGGGGAATGTATACCTAATACAACTCAATATCACAGACAGAAATATAAAAAACAGTTCGGAAAAACGTGGATAGATTTCGAAAAGGTAAGTACCTAAAAGTAATTTCGAAAAATTCAAAGTACACTGACGTGAAGTCATAATTAAGCGAGACTTTTCATATTGGAAAAACGATGAATCCAAAATCCAATTTGAATATCTTGAGCTATTAGTTTCATTCCTTCATCATCAATTATTTTCTAATCTTAAATCTACCCTGAAATTCTTCATTTCTGAGGTAGTTCTTCCCCGAAGTCATAGTGCCGACCGTTTATATACAAACGTGTAAAGCGTTTTCCAATAAGAGGTGTTATTTTGAATAGGCCGCCATTTCGGTAGATGTCTCGTTTGAAGCTGTCATTTTTGACATTTGACAAGTGAATACTCCGCCATTAATAAAAATGGAACGATACACGCTTCAAGGACGCATTGACATTATTAAAATTCACTTTAAAAATGGTGAAAATTTGGCAAAGACGGTTCGTAAAATTCGAACATTATTGGGTCGTCGTGAAGCACCTTGTAGGACCGCAATAAAAAAATTGGTGAAAAAATTCTAGCTGTTGGGACAAGTTAGTGATGTAGAGAATAAAACCCGTGCACGTCGCTCAAGAACAGCCGAGATAATTGCTGTTGTAGCCGAAAGTATTGAAGAAAACCCATGTTTGTCCATTCCTCGTCGTTCTTTGGAATTAGGCATTCCATAAATGTCATTACACCGTATTTTGCATAAAGATTTGGGTCTTAAGACTTATAAAGTTCAGTTAACACAAGAACTCAAGCCGGCCGATCATCAGCAACGTCGTGTCTTTGTTGAATTCCATCGAAAATCAGCTTCGTCAACAAGCAAAATTGTCGCATCTGGGGCTCGGAAAACCCAAGAGTTATTGCCTCTCTATCCTCAACGTGTGACTGTTTGGTGCGGTTCATAGTCTGGCGGAGTCATTGGACATTACTTTTTCGAAAATAAGGCTGGACCAACAGTTACGGTGAATGGATTGCGCTATCGCTATCGAGTTGATTAATGATTTTTTATGGCCGAAATTAGATAGCATTGATCTGGACAATGTTTATTTTAAACAAAACGGCGCTATGTGCCACACAAGTAAGGAAACCATTGATCTTTTGCGGAAAAGTGTTATCTCTCGAAGAGGCGGTGATCAAAATTGGCCCGCTGAGATCTTGTGATTTAACCTTGCTTGCAACTTCTTCCTTTCGGGCCACGTGAAAGAGAAGGTCTACGCCAATAGCCCAGCGTCGATTCAAAACCTCAAAGATGGAATTCGTGAGGCTATCGAAGACATAGGGCAGCCAATTTGCGATTTGGTTATGGAAAATTTAATTAAAAGGATATGGTTCTGTAAACGTGGTCGTGGTGGACATTTGCCTGATGTTATTTTCCACTATTAACAGCATAGCTTCTTCTTTATAATGAAATAAACAGCCGATCATTTATATTGAGAAATGGCATTTTTCTTTGAATATCGAAATAACACCTCTTATTGGAAACCCTTTATAAAAGACAATCCCTCGTACTTGATATTGCACTTTCAAGGCGAATATAGCGACGACTGAAACGCCTGGCGTGTTTTGTTTAATGGAGCTGTCATTCTGAGAATTAATTATTGCCAAGTGAGTTATTGCCATTCGATTTGGTGAAACCAATTAACGAGAAGGTAGGCTCTGTGCAACCTCCAATAAACGTGCCACCTCCAATGACGTACTATCAGAGACTATTTCCGTTGGGGATGCAAGTAGAATACAGACCACGGAATTGAATAAAACATGAGGAATCCCTGAAATCAGTGACTAATATGACACTCGAACAAGCCTCAAAATTAAGATGATAGACGTTTCACAACCACTTCCCAATATTTTTCATCAGTACCTACCTGAATGTACCTACCTATACAGCGAGAAAAAATATACAAACAACTGTTTTTACTTGACTACTTTTACTTGAGCTAAATGAATTTTATACCGATTTGGAAATTCACATCGAAAACATACGATATACAAGGCACATAGACATAGAAAAGAATGGACAAGACGTGTGAGAGAGAAAATTGACTTCAGAAAAGATAGAGTAATATTAGTGCAAAGCACAGAACATATAATAAAAACATTGAATCGCATTAGATATTTTATGTTCTGTCAGTTTTTCAACATTATGACAGAGAGATACTATGAAGGATGGAGTAATATTAGTTTAGTTTAGTCTATGCACCACACTAATATTACTCCATCCTTCACAGTATCTCTCTCTCTTATGTTGGAATCACGAAACGTAGAGTAAAAGTCACGTGACGCCTGTCCATTCTTTTCTATGTCTATGACAAGGCATCAGACAGAGAATTGTTCGCTCCAGTTGCACAGATGAATAGGCGAGATAATCAAGTGCGATAACTGAATGAATTCAACTGTCTTACTGCAATAATCTAGTCTTGTCTCTCTCTTATCGCAGTATGGTAGGGAACCCGCACTACACGTATAGAATTTTTAATTTGTCAGGCTGCCCGTAATACTCCATTCAAGTATTTACTGTTGCCTACCATACTAAAGAATTACGCTCCTCTGAACGATAAGAGAGAGACAAGACTAGAATAATGAAGTGAGACAACTGAATTCAGTGTGTTACAGCAAGTAATTGTCTCGACTATTCATCTGTGCAACTGGAGGGAAGAATTCTCTGTCTGATGCATTGTATATCGTATATTTCAGATGTGAATTTCCAAACCTGTATATAGTCCGTTCACGAAATCTGAAGTTGGCAGTATTTGCTGTCATAACGATGAACAAAGTCAAAGTTGCCAAATGTACCTGGCTTCGTCCGACAAGCTTGCTAGTTATCAGAGAACTCTATGCAATATTGACAACATTGTGTATCAATCTGACAAGAAAATAAAGAACAATAAAATTTCAATATACACAGTGGAATATGCCAAATTTCCATGGCCAACCGACGGCTCAACCTTTTGTGAACGGACTATATGTATAGTCCGTTCACGAAAGTTTGAGCCGTCGTGGCATATTCCACTGTGTATATTAAAATTTTAAATTATGTTGTTCATTTTCTTGTCAGATTGATACGCAATGTTGCATAGAGTTCTCTGATAACTCGCAAGCTCGTCGGACGAGGCCGGGTACATTCGGCAACGTTGACTTTATTTTAAGTTATGACAGCAAATACTGCCAACTTCAGATAAATAAACAAGCGCCTACTATGCTGCAGATAACTTAATATATCTATCGTGAACAAAGACGTCTGAGAATTTGTGATTGTTGGAAGTGGCTTTTTTTCTTGGTTCAATTTAAAAAGTGATTTCATCCAGATAACACGGTTATTTAAATTTTGTTTATTAATGATGAATATACACAATATTTAGAAGCCAAGCAACGGTTCATCTCATCTCAATCTACTTTTTCACTAACGTATATCTATAAGCTGTGAAGAACAAAGTTATTAGCTACGATTACACATAATTATAATAATATATATAATTATTAATTATTATTAAATTATAATAAGTTTCAAAAATTTCGTGATATAACCGACGCGAGCCGATACGTTCCCGATCCAGTTGATTCCTTGAAAGTCCACCCAGCTAGTGCTGGTGGTGCATCATTATTATTCAGGCAGATAAATAAAGTTTCTTTATCTATGTATTCAGCGGTCAGAACTGAAAACGTCGGCTCTTTTGGCGCTATCGTTAAGGGGCCCACTACCTAAGAAGGAAGCGCGAAGGCTTCAATGCGAGTGGTACGGGGTACAGTGAAAATAGTGTGTGTACGGCGATCCGCCGTTCGAAATTTGGAATGTGCAATTCCCTTGGTCGGAATCAGGATAGTTTTGATTTTTAGCGTGTGCATTGCTCATCGTACGTGGAAGAATGACCAGGCGTGTATGGGCAACAAGTCTATGCACGTTTCATATTTTTAGCAATACAGTGTCCGGTTCGCTATTTATACATTGGACATTTTTTTCCTTAATAACAACACACGCCACTGCCATTAACATCAAACCTTTTTCGACGTCATCTCACGCTTGTCACACATCCTCACTCAACAAGCAAAAGTGTCTGTATGTGGGAAATATGAAGGTACACGTTTACTTTACAGCCAACTTGCAGATACTTAGCTGCGCATTCTTCCTTCCTAGTGAGTGGGCCCCTTAAGGGTGAGTGAAATCACAAAATAGTGCTAATTATGCCGGGTTCAGAATGTTCAGATGAGTGCAAGGTGTGGACGGCTCACGAATTCACGGCGAATCTTCAATCCGAATCCTTGTTCGTCAGCTGTTCCACTCAGTTGATAAGAATATGCTGAGTAGGAAATAGTTCGTCATTCCTCATCTTGATAACCAACTGTGCGAATAGCCGTCTAAACCATAACCGCGAGCGCCTTTGAGTTCGCCGGAAAGACCGACACCCGATGGATCGTAATGCTCGTTGTGCCGTCCAAACGTAGAATCCGTTTTACATTACGCGTTACATTACACTCGTGTGGACCCGATATACCAGGTTCACACGGGTGTAATGTAAGGCGTAATGTGATGCGAATTCTTCGTTCAGACAGCACAACGAGCATTACGCGTAATGCCTGCCTTGCCTCAACGTTCGATCCGATTACATTCCATGTATTTTTACCTGTCAATCTACATTGAAAATATGAATTATATTTTCAAATCTTTATTAGAAAAATTCACAACTTTCATTATAGTCTATAAAAAATATAATAAATAATTAAAACTAATTATATCACATAAATAAAACAAACTTAAATACTCAAACAACAACTCAATTTGTTACGGCATTAGTGCCTAATGTTTTCATGAGTTTATAACAATCTTGTAATTTTTTCTTATCTCCTATCCTTTCTAAAGTTTTAGCTGCTTCCACCAACATCCCTGCTCTTTCACCAGGCGAAGACAATAGACCTGGAAGGTGTTTACATGCCATATAAAGAGCTGTTGCGTGTTCTCTTTCACCCTTTGATTCGTGGAAAGTCTTATCCCCTGAAATTTCAATTATTGTAAAGAAAAACCAATAATTGCATTCGAATCTCTTTGTGCGAACTTTTCCTGACAATTAAATATCTTTTGATGAAATTAATTTTTGGACGCTTTTATCTTCTTACCTTTGCCACATATAATTTTAGATTTTGTCTGTCTATGCTTCAAGCTTCTGTCAAGCAACTGTTGTGTTCTTCCAGGGGATGCTCCGGCCATAAGCCTAATCGTGGCTTCATAAAGGTAAACTCTTGGCAGAGCAACCTGTGAAAATTAAAAAATTAAAATTGCAAGAATGTCCATTTTTCTTTTAATATGATAAAAAATGAATATCCATATCTTTTCTCCATGTCAATGTTCGAAATGCTAATAAGGGATCTAATAGTAACATTATTTTGGAAGAAGGGTGGCAGCTCATTAGATTTCTAGCTTCATCTTTTCTTCTTATTTTTATATTCAAAATTTTTTTTAGATATTTATGCATGGTATAAATTTGTTTTTGCATACCTATTTCATATAAGGTCTGAAAATTATTGAATAAATTGGTTTGCATTCCTAAAGTTCTGAACAGCAGTCACAATGTTTTTTTATTTGGTCACTGAATTGTGGAAATTATTTTACTTCAGAATCTTCACTGAAGAGACAATTACTACTCATATTTGCTTAGTCTGAAAATATGATCTTCGGAGCGAGCAATATTATCTGTGACGTCATGACATTTGTTGTAGAGTGAAAATAATAAAAGAACGCTCAGGAGCAAAGGCTTGTCAAGTCAAAGAATTCGTAACCTCAAAATTATTATTTGCTATCTTTCGCTCTGAAACGGTTTGTCTCTGCTTTCGCGATACCACATATTGTAACAACAAAATTAGTTTCATCTTTCGTTAAAACATCCAGAACATAAATAACTAACCTAAACTGTGCTAAACTAACTTTTAGGTTACACACAGATAACTATCCTTAACTAACTTTTAGGTTAGAAATAAAATGACATTTGGAAGAGCTCTCGCTTTTGAGCGGGAGCGAATATTTCTGATCTTCTTGCTCGCTCTGATAATAAAAGATCACGATGCAGAGTGAAGTGAGCGAAGAGAGCTTAATAAAAGAACAGCTGAGAGCAAGAAGTGCACGCCGAGCAGAATATTCAGACTAAGCAATTAATAAAATTTTTGTTACTTACAGGAACGTGCTGAGCTAAGACTCTCAAAGAAGAGAAATCTTTCTGGAAAGCAGTTAGAACAGGTGTTGGTACTCTCACTATGGCTGTGTCATTATCTAAAGTATCTTCCCATAAAGACGTTCTAGTTTCTAACAACCAATCGCAAATAAGGAGCTGCACATACTGAAAAATATGTTAATACTATAAACATTACGCTCAAGAAAATCATGAAGTAATTAAATTCTGTAGAAATCTACAGGCAATCATAGGAGAAAATGGGATCAACATTTTTTTCTGACATACAGAGCGTGCAGAAAAATTCACGTTATTCTGAATTATTTCTGATTTGAATACTACAGACAATAAAGTTTTAGAGTTTAGAGTTTGAGTTATGAAATACATTCAAAATGGTCACAGACAATAGCAATATCTACTTCTATAAACAGTGGCAGTTCACCATTCACTGAATAAGAAATTACTTTTGACTAACACTTAATATCTTTCTGCTACAAACTGTAGAGAAAATGAACAAGAAATGAGGCACAAATAATAAAATTCAACGTTTAAAAAGTTCGAAGTCGGCCATATTAGTGTGTCCCTCCTTTGTTTTGTTTTGTTTACGTGACACTTGTCAAACGTTAGCCTCCCTCCACTTCCTTTCCATGGTAATCACCAACAGAATGAGTCTATGCTCTACATGACAAATGACTATGAATGTCAAAAAGGGAGGTTATCACTCACTCACTCACATTCTCTTTTAATAGGCTAAGTTCATATAAGGCTATGTACCCAAAAAGAGAGGTTATAAATATCACTTCCAGACTAAATTCAAGAAAGATTATAAGTTCCTTCCTGATTCGAAAGATACAGATGAGAATCTGATAACAAGGTTGCACTGAAGAGACACTGCACTAATGAAAGACATGCAATGCATCATCAATGCACTCCTGTAAATCAGAAAATTTTATGTAATTTGACCTAATAGACACTATGTTAGGCAGATTTACAGGATAATGCTAAAGCAAAGTTCAAAATGGTATAACGAACCAAAATGAATAATGTCATAAAAAATCGTCCAAAAGAAATATTCTCTTTCTTTGTTTTATTCTTCATATCTGTTGGAAAAAAACTAATATCCATATGCTATAGCAGTAAAACAAGAGTTTTATAAACACAAAATTCCTGGCACAAGATCAGAGATAAAATAATAATAACTAAGTAAAATAGAAGAAAAAACTGTGGAAGAAAATATGAACGAATTTGTACTTACCAGAACCAAATTATTTGGATTTTTACAGCTGGAATATCTTATGCTGTCTTCCAATAGGAGCGTTGCCAGATCACATTGTTTCAATATTTGTTTTGCACAAGTTTCTTTTTTTGTTAAATATGATTTCCTTGCAGTATATGCAGCAAGTACTGCTTTAGGTAGAGGATTTTCAGAAAGAGCAAGAACGTCTGGGATATACTCAATCTTTTGGTACAGTTTTTGTAAATTTTTTTCTTCTCCAAGCAGCCAATTGCATGCGATTGCTACGAAAGATGTGGACCATATCGCGATTTCATCTTGATAATCTTGAAATAAGACAAATTCAATATTTATATTATGTTCCAATAAACTGTATCAGTAAACTTACTGTTCTGCGTGTTTGAGCTAAATAATGTTTGAGCGTCCATTGCAGAATTATCGAATAAAATTTGAACATAATGTTCAACATCAGCAACTTCTGAACCCTCTTCTTTAGAAAATTCATTTTTGCTTCCAGGTGAAATGAGTATTTCCAAAGATTTTTCCAACAAGTATTCTTGAAATGCCTACAGATAAACGGAAAATCTCATTCAAGAAAAATAGAAAATTAAGAAGATATTTCAATTTTCATTGAATAAAAGAAGGCTCCGAAAATTCCAAAAAATTATATCAATCCTTTTCTCATCATTCTCATCTAATATTATTATCAATCGAATGGAAAAAAATTTTATCAGTTGTTTTCCATATCTACTACATTTTTGTATGTGATTATCTCATTAGTAAAGAAGCGAATGAATTTGGTAAAAAAATAAACTGAAAAACACTGACGTGAACTCAGAAAGACCTTTCAGGTTTTTGTGTGAGAATTCGTGTTCTAAGAGTCGGCTAACTTTATCCACTCAATTTTTTCTTACCTTGACAATATATGACAATGGATCCATGGAATTAGTCACACTGGAAAATGACAGATCGTTGTGTTTGTTCTCAAATGAAAACTGGTGTGTCAAAAAAAATCTGTATCCTTCCGGAGTAAGAAGCCATTGCTGCCTTGATGGAATAGGATCACATGAGTTAGAAGCAGCAAGTTTTGCAAGGCCTAAGTAGTATCTGAAAAAAAAATTTAATACAAAACTTCTCACAAAAAATTATGATATATTCTTCTCAAATATAAGATGGAGTATTATGAATAAATTTGAACATGAATAGGAGGTACTGTCCATCCAGAGTTAAACTAAAAATAATTCACCTTTGTACATTTTCAGTAATTTCCAGAAAAAATTATTTCAGAGATAATGGTATTGGGTTCTGTAGACAGGTTTTCAAGAAAAAAATATTGAAATCGCCGAAATAAGCTAGCAAATTCAAAAGATCAGCGGTTGAGTGTGACGTTCGCGTCAGCATTAATTTCATTGGTTGAATGTTGAATCACAGTTTACAACGATGCCAACTGACCGATTTGATGTGAATTATCATCCCCACTAATTATGCCTTCTCGTACGTCATCATGGCGCGACGTTTGAACTCACGAGTACAGAAATCCACTTACCTTTGCAGACCATGGAATATCACTGGGCATGACATTTTAATTCTCAAAGACATTCCAATGAAAACATCAACATACTGGGATGTTCGCAGTTTGAACTTTGCAGCTTCTGCCAAGTTCAAAGCACTCAGAGCTATCATGGCCCCCATCATGTGACATGTCTGCTCCGGTCCCTCAATCAGCTGAATTTGATGAAGATCGTGGTAAACCATTGCCAGTTCTCGGCAAGAGGTTTGAGCTTCAAATCTAGCATCACTATACACAGAGAAATATTTTGAAATGGTACATTGCCACATTTCCAATAATTTACATAACTCCATATTATCAAGTGGTTTAAACCAAATACACAATGAATTAATTGGCCAGAATAAGTTAATAACTTGGTCTTTTCTAATTTAAAAAATCTTATTCCTTATGACTAGACTAGCAAACTGTCAACTCAATGACATGAAGATTTTTGCCGAACGGTTCTGAAATAAGCAACAATGGTGCAATTTTGCAGGGATATAATTTTTGTGGAAAATGGCAGCTTTTTTGATGTATCTATTATGCATTATGAATTCAGATTTCACCAAAATTGCAGAAAAATAAGGTTGAACGTATTCATTACTCACCCATCAACAAGAAAACCTCCAGCATGTCTTGACAACCATCTACCAATCCAAAGTCTATGAAGAATTTGTCGGAAGAATTGCCAACATAAAGAAAGAAACAACTCAATTCGACTAGTGGGTAAATTCACACCATAAATACTCAAACATTTGAGTAATTCCTGTTTTGCTGCCAGTTTATCACCCTGTGGATGAAATTTTATTTTTCTACAGCCAAAGCAATAGTTGTAATTATGAATACATAGTTCTTGCTGTTCTTGAATAAATGATGTAAACATTATTGTTTCTATGTCACATTTACGAATGAAAGCTATAATTGTAGCAATTTATGCAGTATATGACCCTCTCAGAACGTGATAAATTTCTTTTAGCAAACAGCTACGAGTATAATAACTTTAAGACATGCCTTGGAACCTAGACTAGTGCCATTGGAACTCGTTGATTGGTTAAATATTGTTCATCCACTAAATAAGTTTTTCAGTTTCAGAGTAGTTTGTGGTACGTCCAGAGTCTTTTTACTTCATTAAATTACAGAGGTAGTTATGCTGAATGTGCTAAATTGAATATCATTGTGTGGCTTTTTTGCGTACGCTAATGGAAGAGTCAAGATATCAAAGGAACATCGAGGAAGTGAGTTTGGATATACTATTCCACAACAACAAACAATTCTTAAGGTCATAAAGTTGGTTACATTCCGTTTGATCAAGCTTCAATATTTTGCTTCAAATGACAAAGTAATGTGAAGAATATTCTTACCGTAATAGTAGGAATCTACAAATATTTTTTCAACATGATTTATAATCGAGTTTAAAATATATTGAGAAATACATAAAACAAGCAAATGCTGACAAATAACCAACTTCAGAACAAATATCTAGCTGCTAATGAATTCATGACGAAAATCTTGAAAACACTTCAACCATATCGGAAAAAGAATGTAATTGCAGTAGGATTGACTAGCCTTGTGGGAAATACGAGAAAAGCACTAACGTCAGAAATAATCTTTTATGTTCTTGGTTTTCCCGTACTTGAAGTTGGGAATCTACAGATCGGTCAACCATCTGGATAGCAACCGTGCCAAACACTGAACATTTTGAAACTGTCTTCAGTTTTCCTTATTCAGTGAGTTCAACTCAAAACAAGATTTGGCCAAATGCTAATATTATAGCATTCCATCAATAATTCAGAATAATAAATAAAGCTCTTATGAGCACATATATTTCTTTTGTGCAAACTCAAACAAAATTTGTATTTCGATCTTTTCCAAAGTGAAGATAATGACAATAATTGACATCTTTCATGGATTTTATTCATAACTTAAGAAATAGAAAGATGTAAAGTCCGTTCACGAAAGGTTGAGCGCATAGTAGGCGTTTCTTTATTTATCTGAAGTTGGCAGTATCTACTGTCATAAAGTAAAATAAAGTCAACGTTGCCGAATGTACTCGGCCTCATCCGACGAGCTTGCGAGTTATCAGAGAACTCTATGCAATATTGACAACATTGGGTATCAATCTGACAAGAAAATAAAGAACATAACCTAAAATTTTAATATAAACAGTGGAATATGCCAAATTTCCATGGCCAAACCGACGGCTCAACCTTTCGTGAACGGAGTATAACTCTAAAATCATTTTTGCCATCAGCAAACTGGATCTTCGCTACAATATCCTTTTAATGATATAATAGACTCACAAATGACTATACAACATAAATTGAAATAAAACAGCAGAAACTCATTTAATGACTAAATTTATATTTACCTTAGATAAATACATATCTGCCTGTCTCCTATGTCTCCAAAATGTCTGTGATTCTTTTGATTTACTGGGTATTATGGGATCCCCATAAACAAACATTTTTACCATACAATAGCCCAAAATAACTGTATTGAAGATCCACAGCAACAAACTGCTCAGGTCAAAGTTAGGAGAGTAATTGAAATCTGAAAATAGAATATATTTAAAATAAATTCTCATTGAAAATTGAATTGCATTGCAGATGCATCCAGTTGAACAGTGGAATATTCAAAAGATTGGCGTGCTAAATGACTCGGTCATTGGGAGTGGCTTAGTTGTAAACGGACTATATATAGTCCGTTCACAAAAGGTTGAGCCGTCAGTTGGCCATGGAAATTTGGCATATTCCACTGTGTATATTACAATTTTAGGTTATGTTGTTTATTTTCTTGTCAGATTGATACGCAATGTTGTCAATATTGCATAGAGTTCTCTGATAACTAGCAAGCTTGTCGGACGAGGCCTGGTACATTCGGCAACGTTGACTTTATTTCACGTTATTACAGCCAATACTGCCCACTTCAGATAAATAAACAAACGCCTACCATGCGCTCAGCCTTCCGTAAACGGACTATATGTTGCTATGTAAATACTCAAAATTCAAAAAACTTACCAAAACTTAAAAATCTTCTAGAGTCATATTTGGCCTCTGTATAACCCCCAGAAAAACGATTCATCGCGAAGCCGAATGGGTTGAATGCAAGTAGAACAAACATGAACATGCAAAGAGTAATTTTTGTGTGATCTAACATTCCCTTTGCTAATGGCATTGATTCATCCTCACTGTCATCCTTGATAAGTGTTGAATACTCAGGACTTGAAGGTATGGAATGTTCTGGTGACAGTGTAGATACATCAGAGTGTGGCGGAGTATCCTCCGGTTGATAGAACATTGACGTATCGTTACCAGATGTAAGTAGATCCTTCAGGTTGTTCTGTTTTGCCTTCATTTTTAACATCATATTCTCTTGTTTCAGTTTTGTATTTGAATTTTGAAGGAAACGGATATATTCAATAGTTTTTTTCAAAATAGCAGATTTATTGAGCTGAAATTACGCCTTTTAATATATAAAATATACTAAAAGATATTTCCATACTACTCACCTTTGCCTCAACACCGACAACCATATTTTTCAATTCGACTATTTTATCATTAATACTTGTTCTATATTTTCTTTCAATCGCATTATGAGCATTACGCTTAACTTCCTTAAACACTGGGACTTTAGTAGGAATACGATTAATTGGGACTTTACTATCGGAAGAGTCAAGTACCAAGGGAATACCAGTAGTCAAGATTTGTGTTTGACTAGGTACTATTGTATGAATTGGTTGTGGAACAGTTGTATAAACAACAGTATTTGGAGAAGTTGAAGATGGTTTTGTAGTAGATTTGATAAGTTTGGTTTGTAGCAGAAGCTGTTGAACATTTTCAGCTGGAATCTGCCTGATATTATGAATTATAACTGGCTGTGTTTGAGCCCTAGGCTTTGAAGGTTTCTTGGTATTTTTCTGAATTGATATGGGGGAACTGTTTTGTACAGATATATTAGAATATACTAATGGATTACGATTGTCGTTTCTTATGGGCTCAGTCTTGATGAAGACTGTATTAGGGTTCTGCACTGTGGATGTGAACTGAATACCTGTTGCGTTTGAAATATCTGGAGTAGCTAGAGAAATTGATGGATTTGTAATCAACTGTTGGTTTGCAGTTTGAACATTATTAGGCACAAATATATTGTTCAGTGGTTGTGTACTTGTTACATTATTTGTGAAATTTCCATTGTAAGGTTTCTGTTCGAACTTGAAGTCTTCCAAAGGCAGTTCATCCAATTCTGAGAGAGCTGTATCCGAGAAAAGATCATTTCCTGTTAGCAATTCGCTTTCACAGTGATTCAACAGATCTGAAATATAAAAGTGAGTATTGCATAAATAACTTGAAAATATTATTAATTACCATCTATTTCAGAAAAATCGTGAAAGTCGAATTCGTTCGTATTAAAACTGATATTGTTATCTTCCATTTCTTACAGTCGTTTTCCATCCGAATTTATATTCGAAAAACACGCCACTAATTTGATCGCAAAAACTAAACAAATCAGGATCACCCAATACTTTTCGACCAATCAAATTTATCCGTATATCGGGTGATGTATGACGTGATTTTAACACCTGACAAGTGCAGAAGAAAACTTCATAAAAAAATATTTCCTAATACTGCAGTTTCCTACTCACTGCTAAGCTCACTTCTGGAGTTGACTGATAGATGGCCAGAATATAAAGTCACTTATATTAGTGTTTAGTATTTTTTCTTAATTTTGGTTCTTTAAACACAGATAAATTTGTACAAAATGCTGATAAGACTCCACTAAATCAAGAAAATTAAAATGCAAAAAATAACTGGAAATTAAACATTACAGTTTCCTGCTGACAGCTGAGTTTAGTTTTGAAGTTAACTAATAGATAGCTTGAAAGATTCAGTCATTAATAACATTGTTTAATACAATTGTTTAAACTTTTTTCCACAAAACAGTGATTATACTTTATGTAAAGCTAATGAACCTACCGCCACTCAATTCATAAAAACTGGAATATAACTGAATATTCAACACTGCAGTTTCCTACTAACTGCTGATTTCAGTTCAGGGGTTGACTAATAGATGACTTCGAAAATAGTCACTTACATTTGAATGGAAGATGGAAAAAAGTTCATTTGTACCTAAAGAAATCACCTTTTTCTTCTTGTTTGAAAAATACATATTATCAGTGGCGCAGCCAGGATTTTATTTTGGGGGGAGGCTGAACTGAAAAATTTTTGATGATACAGTAAATAAAGAAAGTTGCAAAAAAATAAAGAAGAAGAAATAACGAAGGAATTAATCTTTGGGGGGGGCTGCAGCCCCAAAGCCCCCCCTCTGGCTGCGCCAGTGCATATTATGTCATATATCGCCCTTAGGTCAGTGGCGACGCTAAGGGGGCGGCAAGGGTTGGCACAAGCCTTCCCCCAGAAATATGACCCACTCTAATCAAAAGTGTACCAATTTATTCATTTCCATCCCCCCTGAAAATTCTGGGCCACAACTGCCTCCCCTCCTAGCGTCGCCACTGACCTAAGGGCGTTATATGACATATTATATATTTTTGAAGCGAGAAAAAACTGTGATTATTTAAAGGTAAAAAAAATATTGTTTCCATAAGAAAAATAAGAGTTGTCATAAATCAGGAATGAACCCCCTCAGCAAAAATTAGATCAAGCCACTGGATTCCTATCAAAAAAGTATCTGTAGAATGGTTTTGTTCTAAGTACATAGTTAGTTTAGTTTATAAAAAGGGTTACAGACCACTGCGACCTCAAGGTCTATTGTGTGCCCTTTCAGAGCTGTTTTGGTCACACCATTCACAGCTCGCCTTCCAGTTCCAGAGATCTAATCTAAGTACAGAGTGCAAACGGGAACGGAGATAATCACCAAAATTTAAATTGCCTAAATCTCAAATGTGCTCTATAACTCGAAAACAAAAGCAGATAGAGCGATGCGATTAACAGCATAATACGTTTTTCGGAAAAAGATAACGGCAATGTACCATTAATTCTTCTCTATCTTTTAGGGTTAAAAGTTGTAGTTTAGGGACCACTAATTATGATCACCCTGTATACATATAGTCCGTTCACGAAAGGTTGAGCCGTCGGTTGGCCATGGAAATTTGGCATATTCCACTGTGTTTATTAAAATTTTAGGTTATGTTGTTTATTTTCTTGTCAGATTGATACGCAATGTTGTCAATATTGCATAGAGTTCTCTGATAACTCGCAAGCTCGTCGGACGAGGCCGGGTACATTCGGCAACGTTGACTTTATTTTACATTATGACAGAAAATACTGCCAACTTCAGATAAATAAACAAACGCCCACTATGCGCTCAAACTTTCGTGAACGGACTATAGGACATAGGTATAGCCTAAGGTCATGACTGACTTGATAAATAACACCTGCGGCTAGTGTACTGCAAACTTCATTTTGACTAATGACCTACAATATTTGCCTCTCGTTCAAGAATATAAGTACCTACCAGGTATTTTTTCAAGGGGTCATAAAATGAAAATATCATCGTTTAATTTCGAATATATAATATATCTATTTCGATTTCCACTCAATTCATAATGAATGCAATACATACGTGCTGTGCTATATATATACTATATCTAACAATAACATTAAAATAATGTGTACTTATATTTAAAAAATAATATTCAACAATACACAGTCCGAATAACATAAATGTAAAAGACCACACGGTTCTCGTAATAAAATAGCAGTTCCATAGAAAATATAAATGATATGATTATTTACAACATTTCAATTAATATAACTTAACATTTGAGGTAGTTGATTCGTGTAAAGTATAAAAATGTTTCTATCAGCAGTGAACAATCTAAACAGAAGAAAAACTGAATATTTCAAAACAATTCAAGATTTCATAACGAAAATTTAACAGTTAAGGTAACAATTATATCAGTCTTAAAAATAATTATGGGATGATATTACGATACTTTTTTGTCCCTAAAACATATCGCAAGCCTTAAATATTCAATTATTCCGAAACTGCAGAAACAATTAATAAAAATGGATGGAATGTTACCACTTTTGTATAAAATTTCAAAAGGCACAATATGATTTTTCAGAAATTCAACTACGATTCTGATAGTGAATTAACAATCAGTCTTTCAAAATGAGATAAAACAGTTTACGGATAATTGGTGATGTATGAATAAATGTGTTGTTTTTTTTCGGTGAATAAATTGCACTTGAATTCAAGATAAAATGAAGTAACATGTGACTAGACCAAACCAGTCTGTTTTCATAAAGTATAAAGGTGAATCTGAGTGTCAGTCTATAAAATCACAGCTATGGCTTCTTAAAATGGCCAATTCTATCATTTCTATCTATTGCTAAAATTCAAACTTTTCAGAAGTGGTACAAGGTCAATACATCCATAACAAACCGGAAAACAGTGTGCTATAACCATTTAAAGTGCAATATCATACAACTAACCAAGTCTTTTTACATAATTTACATCGTTAAACTATTAATCATTCATTTAATTTTGACAATCTTTCAACTTTATATTCTTCACTGGAGTATATTATACTCGAAAAGGTAAATGTGTGTATATTGTCTTTTAAAACATTTCACTTGTGGTATATTTGATGCAGGTGCTCAATTAATTCGAATTGTTCGTAACATATCTTGTAGGCACATTCAATTGATACATTTGTTTTGATATTATTACTATTTCACATTGGTCCTCAATCAACCAAAAAATTATATGGCAATTACCCACATATGTCTTAAAAGGAATATATCTATCTCTTTAGAACTTAAGTTCGGAACGTTCATTCAAAATTCAAGATATAAAAGTCGAATAGATCAAGTATTTCAATTGGCGAAAATTATGTAAATACACCTCTTACCCAAAACCAAGCTTAATCTAATAGAAATGTAATCACAATAAATATACATTAAAGGAGAGTTGAACTCTTAATAGAAGGTATGTAACGTATATTACTTTGACCACTGAAAAATTGTCATATAAAATATCTTTATGCATAATCATGAAAGTGTACTTTTTTAATTTATTTCGACACTATGTCAGAACTTGAATTGAGGTTCGTTTGAATTCAAATTTGTGATTGATGCGTTGTACCAATATAAGTGAAAAATTAATTTAATTGAAAAAATCAGATTACTCTCCAACAAAAAAAAATTACTTTGAAATAAAAGTCCCCTCATCAAAAGTTTTCGAAAAAATTCCTTTAAAAATCACATTGGAACAGGAAAAATGAATGCTTTTATTAAGAATATCTGGGAGATGCTGAAAAAATATAAGTTGTATCAGATGGAATATTTAAGTTTCTTGAGATTTTTTTTGGAACTTGCAATACTTCATGTTTATTTTTCAGTGGCCAGCGCACACCATACCTTCGTAGAATAAAGCACCTCTCAGCAAGTATTAACATCTTTCAGCAAATTATGTACATCTTGAAAGATCATTAAAAACCAAAGAATTTACACTTCTCTGTATCGCAAAGTACTGAGACCATTAAATATAAACTTTTCTTGATCAGTCTTGAATAAATTGATTAAAATCTATCAGTCTTATAAGTTGCATCCTGAACAGGAACTCATCAGCTATATTCTTGAGCTGGTCTAGTACAAAGCTTTTATAGGCACTCCGAGAAAAAAACTTAACCTAAAAACTAAAGCTAAACTGAGTACGATGATGAAACATATTGCACTGAATGGGGTCAGTAAAGGAGCTTTAAATACAATAAGTGTTAAGAACGTCGATCGCTCATCCGTCTTAAAGGTATTGTACAAAAACATAAACTATATAGAATAAAACTTAACACTGGTTTGTTAAAACTATGTCAGCAGTCTTGTAGCTTGAACTTATTCAGTTTCTGAGATACACATCTCTCGCCTAGGATCTTCATTAATTTCTTTCTTGATACTTTCGGCTTTTACTATGGCTGTAACTTGATGCATAGGGGATACAATAACACCCTCCTGTCTTTTGTTCAGAGATAAATCTTCGACTTGTTCGTCATCATGATCTGGTTGTCTACTCGATGTCCCGTTGGTGTGCTGATCACCATCAATAGAAGGAGATCTTGGTTGCCAATTTTGCTGAATAAGACGGAGTAGACTTGTGTCATGATCGAACCTCTGACTCGAAGCTTCTCCGTTTTCAGACGAAGACAAGGCAGAAAACAGCTTTTTCAAAGCATCATGTTGATTGTCTCTGGTTTCCTGCAAAGTCATATGATACGGCGAATCTGCCTGTCTTCTTATCATCTGTCGGTAGTTACTACTACTATTTGCTCTTTTGAAAGCTCTGCTCGTCACAATTCCTAATTTTTTGAGTTTGTCGTATAGGGTCCTAGAGGGCACATTGAACTTTTTTGCAGCTTGCAAGGCTGACAACATACCTCCAGAAACAGATTTGATGGCGCTATTCAAATTTTCCCGAGAGTATTGTTTATATCTTTTCCATTCGGGTTTTTGTAGTGGAGAGTAGTTTGATGTGCCATTGGATATTACGTTCATGTCTGTAGGGTAAGAATTAGCAGTAATGGCTATGTTCGGTTTCACATCTTCTCCATTAGTTGAATGCTGATCCGAATATGGCGATGAGGCGTCATCTAAGAGTTCCTCTTTCATGGGCTGAAAAAAAACTACGTTAGAGGATATGCCATTTTATCAGTTTTCGATCATTGTTAAATGTCTGCTTCATAGTTATTTTAACCTATTCTCAGTATTCATGAGGGTAATCGACAAAGTGAATTTCATTGACGAACTTTGAATGAACGTATTTCTTTTCAAAAAACAGGACAAATTCTTAATAGTACCTATGACATTTCTTAAAATACAAAAATACATATTATGAAAACGAAAATATTCTATGAAAGAATGAAATGAAGAACTATTCACATCAAAATAAGTTATTGAAGAAAATAAAGTCAATTAAATATCATTACACGCAAGAAAATGGCAAAAATAGATGGTAATCTTAAATGTTCAATTTCTAAATACAATTATAAATGAGTTTTCATTAATTCCTAAATTTAATTGACTTTTATTCTTTACATATAAAATTCTAATTCGAGAATACTTCTGATTGGCTATTCATAATGTTTTCAGAATAGTAGTTATTATTTTTTATGAAAGAGGGTGGGTAAAAGGTGAAAGAAATTTCTGAGCGTCCCCAGCTCACATTGCACATTGACATCACGGAGAAGAGTAGGTATGTAACCCTTGGTTGCAAGAAGTAGAAGACTACAAGACCACAGAAGCACAATAATAACTTTTTGAAAAAGAAATCTTGACCAAACAAACGCCGCAGTTTGAAATTGAGTCAGCAACTTACGTCGTTTTTTCAAAGTTCACGTTTCTTCTTGAATCTTCGTTTCTATCTCTTTGGGTTTCTTCAGTCATTATGGCAGAGACTTGATTCATAGGAGGTACAATTACCCCCTCTTGTCTCCTGTTCATCGATAAATCTTCAACTTGGTCATCGTCATTGTCTTTTTCTCTATGGGGGGATTCACTATGATTGTCGCTTTCGGCAGATGATCGAGAAGACAATCTATTATAAGGTAAATATCTAACTTGAGGACTCAAAGGTGGGTTAAGAGCGTAAGCTCTGTTCGATTTTTGTAGAGCAGACGCAAATGCCAGGGCTTTCAGATTGTCTTCTACGGCGTGCTGGATAAAAGCTTTCGTCACTACAGAAGCATTATTGTTCAACGCAAATTCCTCACTTTCCGAAAGTCTTCGTGGCGAATCTGACTGATCATCTGGCATGTTGTAATCGGGTATGCTGCCAGTTGAGGCACGCTTTCCAGACTTTCCATTGGCCTCGCCGCTCTTAATGCCCAATTTCTTTACCTTGTCGTAAAGCGTTCTGGAGGGCACTTTATGCTTTTTGGCCGCCATAAGGGCTGACATGCCCCTTCTTACATCTTCGATAGCTGCATTTAAATCATGGTTCGAATATTGCTTGTATCTCTTATTGCCTTCTGTTTTTCTTACTGGGATGTAGTTAGCTATGCCAGATGACACTAATCGCATGTCGTGTGTAAATGATAGAGGCGAAGAAGACGGCACAATTATACTAGGTTTGACGTCTTCTTCCGTATGGTAGTCATTTGAAGATTGGTTGTCTTCTGGCAGTTCTTCGGTCCTCATGTGCTGAAATAAAGTAGGTCAAGAATAGGCCAATTGCTTTTCACACATTGATCTTATGAAGATATACAGTCGTGTTCCGATACATATGCTTTTTAGCGTACATCTAATAAGTGGATTATTTTTATTTGTTGCAGTAATAACTAATTTAGATTGAAGCTTTACCTATATTTACGAAAATAAGTTTTGTTCATAAACTTTAGTATAGCGTAAGCTCGCTGAAACATCAGATTGTACAACACTAAAAGTGTTCAGTAACTATATCATTTAACTTTCATTTTATGTCCAACATGTTGTATCATCCGTTTTAACGAGCTTTTTCACTTTGATTCATATGAATATGAGGCTCACCTTTCTTTCCTGGTCCGTGTTTTCTTCTTTGACATCACCTTGGTTAACAACTAGACTGACAGGCTGTGACATATCTTGGCCTTGTCCTAAAACTGTTCTCAAAATGGGGGTATCCTTGGGCATCATTACACTAGAGAACTTCTTCCTTCTGTGATGGTAAACTTCCGGAGGAGGTTGATCATAGGGAGACATGATTGGTGGTGAGGGTCCAGAGAAATGGTTAGATGAATTCTCCATTTGTGCAGATGGAGGTGGTAAGGCTAATCCAGGAACATGCCACATGTTCAGATTCATGTTGGCTCTATCATTGGGGTGCATTTTCGAATACATATTCGAATAGGGATTTTTGTACATGGAATTCGTTGAGTGAGGTGGGGAATGCATACTACTACTGTGTACAACCGTTTGGACGTGATTTGAAGACGGTCTGCTAGGACGGGCGTCATCCATTCTATGGTCATCATCTTCTGGTCTCGTCAATTTTTCATCACCAGTCAAACCTTTAATTTGTAATTCTTCGGCAGTTCGGATGATTGAAGTCAATCGACTTTGCTCTACATTGACCTGTCCAGTGTACATGTATTCCAAGATGTGGCTCATATCATGGGATTTGACATCTTTCAGGAGCACCACAAGGTGTTGCTCGCAAGGAACGTTGATAAAAATGTCCTGAAAAAATTTTGAGCAAGCTGCCAGAATCATTTTGTGGCACTTGAATTTGGCGCCATTTTCTGTGACGATGGTGACATCTGTGAAATTCTCATTTTTAAGCATTTCGTCGAAAACTTTCACCAAATTCGTCTGGTAGTTGTTCCATCGAAGGCAATAATTTTGCAGATGCTCCATTTTGACTGAAAAGAAGAAAACCCATCAGTACACTGGCAATTGAAACAATCTTGAGTTGGACACGAAGTAAAAAATTACTATTGATATTTTTCGAGGAATGATTTCAACTCACAATTACTTGTGATAACAAACCTAACCACTTTCTTTTGTCCTTGTCTTTCAAACATATGACCTATTAACCACCCACGAACGTATAAAAAAGCTGGAATTTCTGATGACGGGCATTTTATAGAATGATTTTGATCTGTTTCCAAGATTTTTAGAAATTTGGATTAGTAAGGGTAGGTCCGTGAAAATAAATCCTCTTCTTTGAAGGAAAAAAAATTGACGAATAAAGGAACAATGAAAAAGAATGGTTAAATATTAAACATAATGATATAATTAGGAGAATATATGAATACCATTTTGTCATTAATTAAATAATAAAAAGAAAATTTTTCCTAATAAAATTTAAATTTTTGAACCACATCCATGTTAGATCTGCTTTTGTTCTAACATTGTATTATAGTATAGAATATATCTATAAATTTACTACTCCTGATTAGTTTCGTGAATCCGAGAACGTAGGAAAAATTAAACTTATCATGAATGTAGTACGTTCAGATAATGGATTTTCAGCATTATTTTCGTGAATTTGATAAATGCAGTGCCCGAATTGAACTCACTTCCTCAATGTGTATTTCCTGCAAACTACGATAATCTATTTCGTTGATATTTTTCCCAACCGATAATAAAAATGTGTTTGTACGGGGGAGAATTTAATGATTGGGGCTAAGTAATTACTTTTACAGACTTCCATTATTTATTTGGAAAAATGTAGGTACTCATTATTGGATTGAATATTTTTGACTTTAGGTGGATAAAATTTCCAGGTCACGCATCGTTTATTTTGGATTTCAATAATTCGATGTTTAAAAATAGCAACACTAAAAAGTTTAGATATGTTGATAACTGAACTTAACAACTGATCAAATAAAGTATAGCTTTCACTTGGCTGATCAATTAATCACAAAAATGTATCAATTATTCGCGTTATTTCAAAGTATATGAAAATTCCTAATGTCTTACTTTCATATCCGATCGATGTATATCATTAAAAAGTTATGATTTTTACGTTTGTTGTAGATTTGTTCAAAGGTTTCGAAAAATACATTTTTCCCATAACATATTTGAAGATTTGGAAAATACGGATACTAGAAAGAAACGATTTTAGACTTTGTATGAAAAATTAAACTAATGTGCGAAGTTCAAGAATTTTCAAGTGAAACAAAAGTATTTCGTGCACTTTTAAAAATTTGAATACGCATAGGTACGCGGTAAGAAGTTTTCAAGAATTTTTGTCATTAAGATAATAAAAAAATCTAATGAAGAAACGAAAACAAAAGTTATGATATATCAAATTAAACACTTACTAATAGCCATTTACACTTTTTGCAAGAAAACCTCGACAGAAATCAACTGAAACTTTCAAGATTCTCAAACGGGACAATCCAAGTTAGAAGAAACTATAACTGCTTGGACTCAACTGAAATTAGATACTAGTTTGAATATTCTTTATGTACGCGATAACCCGTTCGTCCCGTAAAGGGATACGGGTTTTTATTGGATGATAGCACCCTTACAAAAACTTGCATTGCGATATAACCCTCGGTCTGAAAGATGGGTTCAAAAGAACAAAGACCACTATTGCGAATGATATCATTCTGATGTTTTTAACCCCCTCGGAGAACTGCAGGTTTTTTTTATATTTCAGTTGGGTTCTTTGCAGCACAATAGTTGCAACTGTTGTCGTAGACACATTTTGAATCGGGAGAGAAAATTTTGGTTCAATATTTCTGGAAATATTGGAGCAGATTTACATTTTTTGTAATTTGAGAATCAGATATTGTAATGAAAATTCCACATGTGTAATTTTTAACCAATCAAAACTTATATTTTAGACTTCACCATCGCAACGGTTAAATTTTAGTAGATGTTTTTTCCTCGTAGATACTCAATAGCGAATTTTACTGAAAATTATTCTGAAGTTAATAATGACTTTCAATGGAAGCAATTGAATGTTCATTTCTAACGAAATATAATGACACAATTTTTTTAAGCACCTAAAACCACACGAGGTCAAATGAAATTCGCGATTTTTTTCTCGTTCAAGAATATTTTTCAGAAAAATCCCTCATCTTCGATTCGGGATAATTTTTCAAAATATTCATGTGCTCGAAAAAATTTCCGGAAATAATTTGACCTCAAATGGTATTACTTGTGAAAATTCCACTATGTACTATTATTGTGAACCTTATATTTTCAATATATTGATTTACAGAATGCTGTCAAATTCAAGTTTAGTATTTGACTTTTTGAGCGCTCGTTCTACTTAAACGAGTGCTATATCTTTTTGCCCAAATGTCTGTAATTTTCGAATTTTGAGCGGAAAATGGTATCAAACGATAGGGTTTGACTCCCTGATAACGGATTCGTGGCCAAATTCAATTCTGTCCGTGGGACCGTCTGTTAGAACAATAACTTTCGAAGGGATTGTCCTAGAGACTTGAAATTGTCAGGGTGAGTTCGGTTTCCAAATGGCTCGGTTAAGATCGTTAACCAGCCAAATCGTACAGGGTGTTCCATAAAATATGACCATTCAAAATTTTTCTTCCTCGATATCTCAGACAAAACGAAACCCATAGAAATGAAATGTTGCGAGCATATGCAAGATGGTAATAATAATCTCATGCAAATTTTGTGGCCATAGTGTAAACAGAACCATAGAAAATTCGATTGGAATATTGAAAAGAAGAAATTCCATATTTCCATAAAAAATACCCGATTCGGTCGAAATTCATTTTATAAATAAAGATTGATACACTGAATGTTCTTGCATAATTTTGTGGCCATAGTGTTAACAGAACCATAGAAAATTCAGTTGGAATGTAGAAATGAAGAATCCCTATATTTCCATAACAGGATAACCGATTAAATTGCACTTTATTTTTGAATCAAAACTAATATACTGAATGTTCATGCAAAATTTCAAGAAGACCGAATTATCAGAACCATCATTGAAATTAATTTTGTAATTATTTATTTTTTTTATATTTAATTTTTTGAATAATTTTCAGAATATAATTTCGATCGTGTTGAAATTCTGCATTTATACAGGGTGTTTCCTAAACATGCGGCAAAAATTCAGGGGATTGTTCCTTGGACTATTCTAAGAATATTTTGTCCTTCGATGATTTTTGAAAAACCTCTTTGTTTCGAAGATACAGGGTTAACAAAATTTTAGATAATAACATTTTATTATGAAAAATTATATGAGAATTTAACTTAACCTACAAAAACTGTTGAAAATGACCACCTCTAGCCATAAAAACGAATTCAAATGAAAACCGTGTTTAATCTGTATTCCTTTACCATCTGAACTTATCAATTTTAAGTCAAAAAACTGGCCGTTTTTAGTAATTGGAATGTTGTTAAACAAATTTAAAAATAAATGGTACCTACTTAGTAAACACAGTGCGGTACGCATTTTTATTTAAACTATTATTAATTTTAAAAATATGAAAAATGTTGTTCGCCCTGTATCTTCGAAACAAAGAGGTTTTTCAAAAATCATCAAAGGACAAAACATGCTTAAAATAGTCCAAGGAACAACCCCCTGAATTTTTGCCGCATGTTTAGGAAACACCCTGTATATTTGGTATCAATCTCGAATCCTAAGTATATGAAATTTTTAGGTAATAGTCTTATAGCTCCACCAAAGAACGAGCACCCAAAAGCTCCTGCTCAGGGCTTTTCTTGAATTTTTTTATATCTTGAGTTTGAGAACTGTCAACATTGAAGTTTGGTCTTATAGTTCCCATGTTCCTTTTGTGTTCTGTGTAGACTCTATTATTGCTGTTGATTGTTTACCGAATATTCTACAGTTTTTGCACCACCGCGTCAGGGCTTGAACACTGACCTTACGGGTTCGATGTCCAACCATTGGTAACAGCAACATCCAATACTGGACTTTTTATGAATACGTTCGGTACAAAGTTCGAAATATTTAGAATTACTTGCTTATATACAACAAGACCATTTCTTGGTCAATACCAAATATTGATTTCCCTTGCTATTGAGATATAATAACTGAATTTATATATGCAACAAGTACCCCGATATACTGTAGAGTCAACTATATGATAACCGGTTGACCAGTTGAAGTTTGGATTCGGCATCTCATGTAGTTCAAATGAGCTTCTCTTTCGACATTGGTGAGCGATAATGACGATGTACAATGACCCACGCTATTTTGACAATAATGAATTAGTAGATGTTATCGTTATATCGAAATTGCTATCCCAAACCTGTCCGTGCGGCGTGCATATTTTGAATATAAAATCAATATGTACGTGCATTTTTACCTACTTAGCGAGAATTGATGAAAAATTTAATTGAAATATTGTAGACAAAAAAATAAAAATTCAACTGTTAAAATTTAAAACTTCTTCATTCATTGAAAATTCAACCGAAGAAGATCGATTATATCAGACTCAAAACTGATGAAGAAATTGAGGGGACACTTATTCCTGACTGCAGCCTGTTCGAATAAAAAGTTAATTATGAATGAGGATATTTTTATTCAGTTGAATAACCTCTTATTGTTTGTATGTATATGAGGATAATAAGACAGAGTAAGAGTTTGACAGTTGGTAGAACAACTAGGCGAAAATAAGGGTATTTTATTGTTAAAAAAAAAATTGGCCATGTTTAACGAATCAAACTGCATGAATGTAACCATTTTATTGTCAGTAAATCAAATCTCTCAACGTCGTTCAGGATCTCTCAATCTACCTCTCCCATCTTTAACTGTTTCCAATAAACCATACACCTTCTATTCAATTTTCCATAGCATAATTGTTTTGAGTTATGGGAACCTAACATCTGATGAAAATTGGCGAATATTGATTAAACGCTAAATATGAATAATTGAGTCTCAATGCTTCCCTTCAAATTCGAATATCTGACTTTCTTCGCATGCCCAGCATATTAAATTCAGGATATGAAACATGCCATTATAGTCGCAGGCTGTAGATAAGCAATTTCCTTTCTGCAAGGAACGTTTTTAATTCAGACAGGAAAGTCCGACAAAGACATATCGACCTCGGAGGAGTCGATAATTTTTGCTAGCTGACCAACTTCAATTGACACTGATAAGAAAATTTTATGCTACCCCGACTGAAACGGATATTTGTTGGAAAAAATAAGATTTCACCGTTGATACGTTTTCACCTAAGATTAAAAAAGTCAGTTGTGCTTCAAAATAGAGCAAATGTAGGTTCGGAATTTTCAGACTTTTTCGTTGTTATCATGTTAGCCATGCTATTATAGCAGAGAATGGGCAGCTAGCACAAAAGTTGATATGTCATTCGAAAGTACACTAACTGAGGTATTTTTTGCTGAAGAGAAAGTGTGTGCATAATTATTAATATTACATCGAAAAAACCATTGGAAAATAGGACTGATTTGTTAACTTCAGATTCTCTCATCTTGTAGATAATTTAATGCCCTTTCCGAATATGTGGTCAAAGGGTATAGCCGGGTTTCAATGGTAAATCTGCCCCCGCGGCCTTTTCGATTCATATTGAGGGGATCGATTAGGCATTGAATGAAAATAATTCAGCCAACTTTTCAGCTTTTTATCTCTAGCCATTTTTGAGATTTCTGTGAAAAACACTTTTTTCGATTTTATTTTTTTTCTCTTGTGATATCCAAAATTTTCGAATGGTGATTTTTTCTGTCGAATCTTTGCTATTGAAGGAATAGACGTATAATTTTTTTATGAATTTCAGCTGCAAAATCTATTTTTAGGAAAAAAAATAAAGTTTTTGTCATTTGTTTTTCGGTGTTTTAAAAAAGTGTCCACCGCCATTTTTTGACATAAAATGTCTTCTTTGGCCCTTTATACCCTGGAATTTTTTCACATTTTTAAAATTGGTGGAACATTTTGAAAAAAAATTAAAACTGTTTGAATTTTAGGATTCAACAGATATCCATCTAATTTTGGTACCGTTGTATTCATATTGCCTCCCTGAACAATATTAGTGAAAAAAACAATTGGCTATCTGTTTTAGTTTGGGAGATATGGGCCCCCAAAGTCCGAAAAATATTTCACCTGAAAGTCACTTTTCTCACTACAGAAACACTGGATTACCGCTTTATTGAGTTCAAAGCCTCTCTGAACATTTTAACATGAAGATTTGATTCATTTTATTTCAGATATATCCAATAATTATTGCAAAAACATCGAAAAAATTCTAGGAAAAGCCCGCCGTTTCTTATGGTAAGTTTGGCACTACCGCGAATTATTTCGCGCGAATATGACACGATGCATACCGGTAAATCCCGCTATCATTTCCTAATGGCACTTGCTGAAAGACGCGGTAGTGCCAAACTTACCATAAGAAACGGCGGGCTTTTCCTAGAATTTTTTCGATGTTTTTGCAATAATTATTGGATATATCTGAAATAAAATGAATCAAATCTTCATGTTAAATGTTCAGAGAGGCTTTGAACTCAATAAAGCGGTAATCCAGTGTTTCTGTAGTGAGAAAAGTGACTTTCAGGTGAAATATTTTTCGGACTTTGGGGGCCCATATCTCCCAAACTAAAACAGATAGCCAATTGTTTTTTTCACTAATATTGTTCAGGGAGGCAATATGAATACAACGGTACCAAAATTAGATGGATATCTGTTGAATCCTAAAATTCAAACAGTTTTAATTTTTTTTCAAAATGTTCCACCAATTTTAAAAATGTGAAAAAATTCCAGGGTATAAAGGGCCAAAGAAGACATTTTATGTCAAAAAATGGCGGTGGACACTTTTTAAAAACACCGAAAAACAAATGACAAAAACTTTATTTTTTTTTCCTAAAAATAGATTTTGCAGCTGAAATTCATAAAAAAATTATACGTCTATTCCTTCAATAGCAAAGAATCGACAGAAAAAATCACCATTCGAAAATTTTGGATATCACAAGAGAAAAAAAATAAAATCGAAAAAAGTGTTTTTCACAGAAATCTCAAAAATGGCTAGAGATAAAAAGCTGAAAAGTTGGCTGAATTATTTTCATTCAATGCCTAATCGATCCCCTCAATATGAATCGAAAAGGCCGCGGGGGCAGATTTACCATTGAAACCCGGCTATACCCTTTGATGAGACCACAAGGAAACTGAATAATAATCTTTTTAGAGAAAAAACTTGAAAATTTTCGTGATATCAAAAAATGTTCAATTGAAGAATAATTGTCAACATTTCGACAATGTGTTATATGACATTTTTTGTTGCAAATCACTTGTATAATCACCTCTCGAAGTTTGTCCACTTTAAAAGTAGACACCCCGTATAAAATACTCTTCAATGAACTATTCGAGAAAGAATATTCATTTAACTAAAAAAACAATGAAGTATGAGCGAATTTCATCCAGAATATTGAAATCAGTTTCGATCCATTCAACATTGAAATAATATATCAACATCTATTTTTTGAAGAGTTGAAGCTAATTTTATTCACTTGGGTGTAAATCTCCATAGATTCGGTTATATTTTTTTATGAAGCATGTGTTGTTCAAATAGTTTATTTCCTAGTACTAATATTGAAATTCTTCCAAATTGTATAGGAGTATCATTGATTTGATAACTCTATACTGAAGAATTTGTAGCATATTTCGAATGTTGAATTTGTTGAATTACTTCAGCATGTAAGGTGATTTTCATTATGATTTCAATTATACCAATAAAAGGTCCGGTCCTGGAAATTCTCAATCTGTTATCTCCTTCTATAGAGATCATGTACACAAAATTTCATGAATTTGTAATTATTTGTTGATCAAATAAAGCGTTTTGAAGATATGACACGTTCAATGAATGCATGAAACCGTGTATTACATCCTCTATACCTCATATTCCTCTGTAGGTATGTACAATTAACAGGTATTACCCAATTACCCTGAACCATCACTTTACTAGCTTTATAAAAATATTCTTCATCTCCCTTCAATGGGAAAAAAATGAGAATTTTCAAGGTCCGATTCTCTCCTTTCTATGTATCGTAAATATGTTTCCCAAGTGAGTTTTATGTAGAGAGGGATTGTTGAAAATTGACAACGTCTAACAGAATCATTTTGAAGTAGACGACATTTCTCGATCGTCATCACCGATCAGTTATAGTTGCAAACGCATAAATATTCGCACGATTCAACTCATTTCATGCAATATGTAAACAACCAAATTTTTCGATGAAGGTAAGAAATTATTTCTGAAAAACAAATTGAAATTTTAATTTTCAACTTATTAAGTTATAAAGTTATTACGGATACACAAAGTATTCAGAAACACTACGAGAAATGTCAAAACTCTACTGGAACATAGAAATATAGGAATTTCGTCATGTGAAATGTATATCTTGTACAAAATAAGAATGTATTTCTATAAAAAAATTATAAACAATTCTATTCATATCGACGGAAAAATCTTGTAGTCAACTCGGTTATTAATCTAGCGACTAATGGTTTCGAACTATAAACGCGCTCGCTCCACTCACGCGTTAAAATATCTCGACCATTAGTCGCTGTCTTTAATAACCTAGTTGATTAAATAACTATTAATTATATCCCTGTCCACGTTTTTCAATCGGCCGAATCTGTAGTTCTGATCTTAAAATTTAATGAGCATGAGCACTTCAAAATAGCTTCAAAGAAAGTATTGGCGGCTTACGGCTTCAGTTTCACTTGAATCTAATAATCTGACCATTCGATGCAGTAAAATGGGTTTTTTATGAAATAATAGCATCGAATCGTTAGGTGATTAGATTCAAGCAAAACTGAAACCCTCATCAGTTTTTTGAAGTTCTATCAAGTACAAAAAATATTTCTCTTGGAGTGGTTTACCTCCTGTCCCAATTCTCTTGCTAACTATGCCTAAATTCTATTCCGATAAATGCAGAAATGAACTTTCGAACAAAACCGTCGTGAAAAAATGCACCAAAACTAAAAAAGTATAGAACTCACCAAAAAAATAGGCAAACTTTTCTGAAGCTAATAGTTATAAACGGCAACGAAATGAAACTTATCTTACAAAAAACAGGATTATTCAAAATTTCGATACGAGTCCCATCACACGGTTTTATCGAAAATACGCATTTCTACATCGTTCCAAATAAAAGCGTTGTTTTTTGTATTAAAAATGTATTAGAATTCGATTATTCCATAAAACAGTCGATAAGTATTATGATGACTTTCAAAAATACGGTAACTGGTTACTAAAAATTGCAATCGTAAAATAGAGCGGACTTCCTTGATGTTAAATGATGATTTGTGACGAATTTCAAATTTGATATTAGTGAAATGTTACGATTCGTGTGAATGCGAAACAGACAACGCATTGTTTGAAGCGCTTGTTGTTTCGAATTATAATGCAGTTTAGTGTGAAGGACAGGAAGTGTGGCCTCCCTATTTCACCCTAGGAAATGGCCTGTTTCGGTAAATTCGTATGCCTGTATTGTATGCAGACAAGCTGGAAATTATGGAATTGCTGATTAACCCGCCAAGAGAACAGAAGTTGAAATAATTATGTTTCCTTTGCTGTTTTGTAGAAGAATGTACTCGACTTTGATAGATATATTTTTCAGTTGATGTTTTGGAATACCTGCTCATCAATTAAGAGGGTTAGTCCAAATAAATAAAGAGACAATATTGTGTGTTTAAATTCCAAATATGAGAGAGGTGTGTGTGATTAAGTGCGACAGACTTCGGGAACTGATTCTTTATGAAAAATATTATGCTATGTAAATTTTGCGAATTAAAGTTGGTGAGTTCAAGAGGTAGTTATCACTTATTTTCTGACAGGCAATCGAGAATTTTATGTTCATCATTGGTACCCCACTGAGATATTTTAATCTAACAATCAGTTTTGAATTGTTCGTTCAATTTATAATCGAAAATCTCATTTTTTTTGTATGGGGCGCTGTTTTTATGTAAGAAATAAAACATCTTAACATACCTTCGCTACTAGATAATATGTTGAAGTAAGGACAAATAGGTACGCGAAGTTTTATTTTTTTTGCATAAAACGGTGCCCCATACAAAACAATGGGAGAAGAGATTTTAAATCAAGAAATGAAGAGTTCAAGTTTTCAATTGAAACTTTAACACGCCGAAAGTTGGAACAACGAAGCATTTGCAGACAAACATTGCATGGCATAATGTCACTATTTTTTTTAGAATACCGTCCTGAAGTTTGTCGCACCTATTCCCTAACACCCTGTATAAAAAAGAAACTAATAAACTTTCTGTAAGCCATGTTGACTCGAATTGATGGACATAAAATTGGCTATTCTCAAAACTGCTTTGAACGCGTATATATAGTTTTATCGTGAAAAATGCAGAACTGTGTCTTTGTCATATATTTTTGGTGGAATTCATGACATGCATTTTTCTAGAAATTGTATACACAAACTTCATACAGGGTGATCCTATGGAAATATTACATGTTAGTGTGCAGTGGATGCTAAAATCTAAAGAAAAAAATGAAATTGGATCAGGGGACGAACATTAGCTTTCGTTGAAGGGTTCAAAATTAATTATGTAAAATGACCAAGTTCATCATTCAGGGCAGTGGTTTAGCGAAAGAACTAAATGTCTGTTTGCTATTCGCATTTTATTTAGTTTTGAAACATTCATTCAAATTGAATGTTTAAATTGAGAGCAATTCGTACATTCCTGATGTTTCAAGAATGTGTTTGATTCCCGGAGCATTTCAGAATGTACGTCCTGAATAAATCTTTATTTGCATATACGCTAAATCCACTGTGAATAGCGAATATGTACGTATATAACTCATTTGGTGAAACCACTGCATTGAAAATATTGACTAGGCCTACAAAGGGAATTAGAAGCCTTTGAATATGGTATCATTCGTTCGAACCCTGTTCTCAATTCAAATTTCTTTAGGTTGTAGTGCCTTCACAGTAACATATTGTGTCCCCCCACGAGCATAAGTGAACGTTTTCATGTAATTTTCGCTTTAATTATTAGTTATATGAGAAATATCAGAGATGGTTCATTTTCATTGGAACACCCTTTATACATAATTTGGATTATGGAAGGATTATGGAAATAACAGGTGAATTCGTAATATGTATCTGTTTTCATGTAAAAAATAAGAATTAGCTGTCAAAATCCCCTTGAAGAACAAAAATTAAAATATCGAAGATGTCTGTTGAAACGATCACAAGTAAACAATAAGGAATCTCAATTATTTGATGATATGAAAAAAGACAATGACTACGAGCCTGTATCAGAATCGGTGAAAGAGCTGGAAATTCTTGTAATCCACTGATAAAAACCAGTTTCAGCAAGCTTATTAGGACTATCAATTGCTAGAGCCATAAACATTATGCAATTTGGGGCTCGTTTGTGGTTTTAGATAATTATTCGTCTAAGTTTTCGATTTTGGTAAGAGTTTTCTGTTCTGTCTTGGTATTATTAATTCAATTTCGTGATATTGTGAGCTAGTTAAGTGACTTGTTTGATATAACATTGAACAAAGCATACTTTTGAAGTGGTGAACACTAGAAAGAACTATTTTCATTGAATTTGTAGATTGTCAAAAGTTATTTTTTGCCAATGTATGGTTTAATCCTTTTCTTATTCTTTAATATTTGTCATTTCGTCATATTCTTCTTTTCCAAATGTAAATATGCAGATAATCCGCTGGTTTTCAGTGACACGATAGGAGTGAATTCAAGATAGATCTAGTAATGTTACGCCTATTTTTATGAAATTAAAATTCAAAAATCACTGATACTCCCTCCAACATACGCATCAATTAAATTGTAATTAATGCTGATGACCATTCTACTAAGAAAGTATTGATTCGATCTAACTTTTTCACGTTTTGAAACTGCAATAACAAAGATCACCATGTGTAAAATTGGCAGATTAAATCTCAATGATTTGATGTGAAATTTCTGACGAAGAAATCTTTGTACTATGGATATTTGGAAATATACCATATAATAATAAGTACAATAAAAGCAGCGATTCTGAACATATGGCGAAATGTGGAATGAATGAAAAGTTATAGTCTGGCACCGTGCCAAACTTTTACCAATAGTAAACAAGAAACGGCTTATTAAAAAATACAATTCTAGAAATAGCTCATAGGATGTGTGGTCCCATCTAAAATAATTTGAACATACAACTCAACTGATCGAAAAAAACTCACTGGTCACATGTCGAAAACAAAACTACACAACAAAACATAAGGATCACAAAATACAAATCTACTTAATAATGATGAATTCGCAATACAAAGCAGGAAATCGAAATGATAATAAAATGCCACAATTCATGCAAGTTAAGCTTCAGGGGGCCCCAACTAAAATAAATTGAATCCAGGAAAGCGAACTGAAATTTCTGTGTAATTTGACAGATGGTTTTGAATAGCATGGGGGTGGTGTTGCGTTTCTTAATAACCGTGAGGAAGGACCGATATCTATAAGGGGAAAAAAATTTCAAATGAAAATAATGTTGAAATTCAGAAAATAAAAAAAATTAAAAAAGAGAAAAAGGGATAAAATTAATGAAAGTTGCGAATTTAGTTATTAACATGGTTGAATAATTCCGGATGAAATTAGGAAAAATTGCATAAGTTGCCGATGGCACTGACCTAAAAATAAAAGAATGTAAAAAATCTAAAAATACTCACAAAAAGGTTAAGGTCCTTCTCAGTGGGCGGCACAGCTAAAAGCGTAACAAAAAACAACTAAATTCGCTTTAGTGTGAAACAAACAAAATATAGGTCCATCAGCTTTGAAGCATGTTATGACGTTGCAGTAGGCCAAACTTATAGTGAAATGATAGCATCGGCATAGAATGCGATCTACTCGGAATGCACACACACGCACTCTGTGCGCACTTTTTTACGCAATGTACGACTTTTCGTCAAAACGCTCGCACGAATTCTGAAATTGGTAATCGGCCACCCCAAGAAGTAGACAGTGGGGGTTGTGTGTAGCGTAGCTGGTGTATTTTGGACCGTAGACACACGCAACAAGCGGGGGCGGGTGTAGAGGGGTGTTTGTCGCGGTTTAGGAGTGGGGAAAAGTTGCGTTCGGTGCGAGGGGGGTGGGGAATAGATGCTAGATGATCGCACTATTCTAGGTTCTAGGGACTTGCATCGGTTAAAGAAAGAGTATCTAGGATCCTAGACACAGAGCTGAATCGACCAATATTGTCTGCAAAAAATTAACAATAAAATAAAATATATATTATATTTATAATACAATATTAACAAAACAATATAACAGTTATTTATAATACTTTTTTTTCAATATTTCGGGATTGAATTGATATTTATTGCTATTTGAATTTATGGAAGATTTATGGGTTTGATAAATTCCCTGGCTTCAGAACAGATTTTTTCGAATATCGGAGCAGTTTAAATAATGTGGCCGTTATTTGTGGTACAGAGGGGATACTTATTTTAATTTCTTGTGCTTTTTCTGCTTCTTTTATTTGGTTTTCCCAGATGCAATTCCAATATGTCAAATCGAACGACAGAAAAAACAAAATTTGATACAGAGAAAGAATGGATATGTGCAATACAAGAGCAGAAAGCATAGATTTTTTTCCACAAGTTTTTTTAATTGAATGAGTTATTTTTTCTGATAAACTGAATTTTTCTTGAAATTGAATAGAATATTTCCGTGAATATCGATAAGTGATTGTTAGTTTGGAAAATATAGTTTAAGAAAAGATTTTTCGTATCACTGATTTTTCAGATATTACAGATAAATCTGCGACAAAAGTGTTTCGAATACCAAAACAGATAATAATGAAATTAGCATTACGAAATATTTTACCCATATTTTGCTTTACCAGGTGTGGGATAATAGACAGATTTGCCCCATATTTAATTGGAGAAATATCATTATTTTATACATACATTTTTATCAACATACTTGCAATTTTTTTTCATTCAATATTTCTTTTTCTAAAACTACAATATGCAGCATACGTTGATGAAAACATAATTGAAGAAATTGACAAAAAATCGACAATAAATTGTTGAAACACTACATTCAAAATTTATTAGTATTAATGATATTCCCATTTATTTTCCTAGAAGTACAATTTCATTTTAGCAACGAAAATAATTTTTATCCATTAGGAAAAATTTTCTCAAGAATACACTGGGCGGAATCTAGCCCAAATGATTTTTCGAATTCACAGAAAAAAAATGTTCTTGTTGGTGATGTTTCATTCTCTTAAAAATATATGATATTAATACTTATACACATATTTTAAGAAGGAAGAAGTTGGGAATAAAAATTGAAGTATAAATCTATAGATTTGGGAAATAAAACTTCAGTCTTCAGATTCCTATATACAGAAAAAATTACATGTACTTTGCCCGATCACATTTGGATTCTTATTTGTACTCTATCAAATATTCATCTGTACTTTCTAGAATGAAAGCATTCAAATTTGCATATGATAAAAACAAAAATTAGAAGATAATTATTTCGATTGCTTCACGAGTTTTTTTTCAATTCGAATCTCGGAATTCCATATGATTTAGGTTGAAAAAACTCGAATTAAATTTTTTGACTGAAAAATCCTATTAGAAAATATTCGCTGACAACTCAGCAAATTCTCCAAAAATCAACCGAAGAAGAATCGAAGTACTAGTCCACTAGTCCAATCATGGTAAAATAGATAAATATGCCATACGTCCATCCTTTTTTGCCCTCTTTCCGTCTCACAATTTTCGACTGCATCGTCTAGAAAAGTTTGTCTGGTTTCGCTGGCCTAGGACAGGAACTAGTCACTAGTCGCAGAGAACGTGGAACTTTGGCCACATTTTAATACGAGACATAAATGCACTTGACGCTTGACGCACCAGCTTGGTGCGAGACTACAATGTGATTGTTCTTTTCTTCAACATAGACGTCGACAATCGTCTGAAACGTGCATGGTTTTCGAAAAAACTCCTCTTAGTTTTTTCCTGAAAAATCATCAATTTTTCAAATATTTTAAATTGGTGAAAAAATCTATGTTGCATACGTTTCTCGAAAAATTTTGGGATCACCTAATAAATGATAACATAAGGAAGACATTTATCTCATTGAATTAACATGTAGTTTCTAGAAACTGAACTCAAGTTTCTCTACAACTTATTAATTATTATATTCTTTCAATTTTCTACATTTTCAGTTACCCCAACTGAATAGGTCTCAAATATGGGTTAGCTGCAATGAACTAACACCCCAAGACAGAGATTTCGTGAATGAATTCAAATACTATCCGAACGGATTTCCATCTTATTACTTCCCTTATAGAAATTGTGATAATTATATGTTACTGTGATTCGTAGTACAGAGGTGCTACTTATATTATTATCTCATGGTTTTTCTGTTTATGTTTGTTTTTTTCAGATGTAATACCAAGATTTCAAATCAAACGAAAGGGAAAAACTGGATTTGTGTCAGTAAAACAACCCTTCGATATGAATTTTCAGCTCATTTTTCAAATAAATCCGGGAGGTTTTCACTGAGATTTTTTTTCCTGGGCTCTTGTGTCATAAGCAAAAATGAATGATGCCTCGATCACGTTTTCCTCTGGTAATACTGTGGAATATACATGCAATATTGTTCGATTTTCAATTTTTTAAAGCCAGAAATCAGAAAAAAGATACATTTTTTTAATGAAGATCAGAAAGCATTATAGATCTTCTTCCACGATTTTTTCAATTGAATACATTAGCCACATTTTAATAGAGACGTCTGATATGTGCATGGTTATCGAAAAAACCTTTTTAGTTTTTTACCCTTATGATCTGAAAAATCATCAATTTTTCAAATATCGAAGGAATTTCAAGAAGAAGTATGAATGTTACTTTTCTTAGAAACTTTAAAGGTTTTCACTTCCAGTCTCTGAAACATAAATAATTAAAAAATGTTTGATTAAGGTGAAGTGCTCCTGCGAAAATCTTTGCACTTATTTGTCAGGAGCAAATTGGTCTTGAAAAAAATTGTTGCCTAACAGTAAAACTGAAAAATGAAACAAATTAAAAGGATATTGTAAAAAAATCAACATCTCTATAGATTGACAACTATCAATGTCAATCAGATTACAAATGAGAAAATACACAATTCTGAAGAATTTTAGGGTTTGTCTGAAGAAGGTGTCTGATATAGCCACCGAAACGTTACAATATCCTTTTAATTTGTTTCATTTTTCAGTTTTACTGTTAGGCAACAATTTTTTTCAAGACCAATTTGCTCCTGACAAATAAGTGCAAAGATTTTCGCAGGAGCACTTCACCATAATCAAACATTTTTTAATTATTTATGTTTCAGAGACTGGGAGTGAAAACATATAAAGTTTCTAAGAAATGCAGAATCCTCCCAGAATATATTTCAATCGATATATGAATGTTACTGTCACTCGTGGTAAAAAGGTGCTACTTATATGATTTTCTCGTGGTTTTTCTGCTTCTGTTTGGGTTTTTCAGATGCAATATCAAGATCAAGCCTTTCGATATAAAGATTTTATCTCATTTTTCAAAGAAATACAATCACTATACTCATATGGGGAGGTTTTCACTGAGATTTTTCTCTATGCTCCTGTGTCATAAGCAGAAATGCATGATGTCCGGTACACGTTTTCCTCTACAAATACTGTGGAATACATAAGCAATATTGTTTGACTTTCAATTTTGTAAAGTCATAAATCAGAAAAAAGATACATTTAATAAATATCAGAAGGCATACCTATAGATTTTCTTCCACGATTTTTTTAATTGAATACATTGGCCACATTTTAATACGAGTCGCTTGACGCATCAACTTGTTGCTTTGAGAATACAATGTGATTGTTCTTTTCGTCCACTGAGAGTTGAGACGCCGACAATCGTCTGATACGTGCATGGTTTTCGAAAAAACCCTTTTGGTTTTTTACCCTTGCCTTAATAACTTTTTTACAACGCCGGACCTTTTTATTGATGATAAAGTTGTACCTGCAGACAAGGATTTCTGTAATAATCTTATGGTCAAGTTGAAAATTTGCTGGTGTTAAATGAGGTTATTGCTTTTGTCGGCTGCGAATTGAAGGGTTTGCCGAACTAGCCTTTGCAAAAATGAAATAGTTTTTTTATACCTAGATTGAGAATGAGTAGTTTTTGAACTTCAACTATCAGACAGAGATTTCTCGATTTAGGTGGACTAAAATTCGCAATAAATGACTTGGTTATTTTGATACAGAATGTCAAACCTGATAACCGTTTAATACTTAATAGGTTCAATAAGGTCGCGAAGCACAATTCATTCGAATAATTTAATATGATTTAATTGAGATATTTTTTTATGTTTATAATTCTTCAAAGTCGATTTATGTTAGCGACGAAAAATGCAAAATCTCATTTCATAAAACGAAATGAGTGTGGACAAAATGTATAAATTAATTTCCTCAAACATCAACCTGATAATACGCAATTTTATGGGACGATTTGAGATTTGTATAGGAAAAAGGAATTCATAAATTGACATACACTAATAGTTCGGATATACTTAATGACTTGTATGATATTGTTTACAATGGAAATTCATTCAAAAATATTGAGATGAATATTTGTACACCTGATTTTATCGACATCGCAAATTAGGTTCAGTTCGAATTTCAGTAATCTTGACGAACTTTTGCACAAATTCTTGTATCGTTAGTGAGCAGCTTTCTATGAAACTTCGAATCGATCAGATTTTCAAGACCACTTTCAGCTAAGCATTCTGAACTTGCGGACAATTCAGAAAAACTGTTATTCCAGAAACAACCGCGCAAAGATTGAATATAAATCGTGTTATGATAAAATCATTTATCATCTAGAATGAAACAAACTGTAAAAGTCTGAAACTAATCATTCAAACACAAACAGTGAGATAGAACAACAGTAATCTGATTGCCCATTATAATAACTTAATCAAATAAAATTGGTTTGCTTCCCAGTTTTATGTACACACAAATCTTTCACACTTCAAGATTTTTCATTCGATAACATAAGAACCAAGTGAAAGAAGCGAAAAATCTCATATGCATGCAACAAAGGCACATACGCCCTAAAGGTGCGGTCCCATAGGAAAAGGACAGGCAACACACCAGAAGAAGGAAGACGAAAATAAAATAAGATGCATAGATGCCTACTTAAAATACGAAATGAGCAAGCAGACATGCAAGTGAAGTTCATGGCTCTCATATCAGTGCAGTGACGGATTTACCGGTATGCTTTGAAGTTGGTACGCTTCAGCGTAGGGCCCATGATGAAATCAAGAATTCTTCAGAAAAAAATTCGCCCTGAATAATGAAATAATCGAGAAAACCTGTGAATGGTCACAGCCTAGAAATAATTAAATTTCCTTCATTAAAGAGTTTTTACTAGATAATCAATACCCACCAAATTTTATAGAAAGAACAAATTCAAATTTAGAACGAAAAATATCTAATCAAAATTCTAATGATGATTAGGTACAAACAGAAAACCGTCAAGAACAACCAAATTTGTTTAACGTCATCCCTTATATTTCTGGCCATTTAGAGAAAATAAGAAGAATTGGTTCCAAATTCAACATAAAATCTGTTTTCAAAACACAAAATGATTTGAGATCCATTCTAACCAAAAAGAAACCAATGAATGAGACGCAAAAATCAAAAAATAGTGTTTACAATATTCCCTGTATAAAAATCTTATACAGGAGAGACATCAAGACCTTAAGAGATAAGAAAACGGGAACATGAGAACAACGTCAAAAATAGAGACATTACAAGATCACAAATCGCTGACCATGTACCTATGTTCAAATAGCGGAGATCATATGATGAACTGGAACAACACAAGATCCTAATGACGGAACTCGATGATTATAAAAGAAAAATTAAAGAATCTACATGTATTTTGTTAGATGAAGTAGATTATTTGGCCAATTGTTCTGTTGGAATAGATCGTATTTGGATTGATTTATTGAAGAAAGAAAAGACATCAGGAAATTTCAAAATTAAATAAATCAACATCTTATACTACACTGCACTATATAGTTTTTAGAAACTTGGCATTTCTCAGCTCTAAAAATTAAATAGAGGGACATTTGCTCAGTTGCAGGAACGTCCATTAAAATTTAAAGGTCCATTAAACCCTTAATCCTCCATTAGTTCCTTGTAATAATGGAGGATTAAAAGTTTAATGGACCTTTAAATTTTAATGGACGTTCCTGCAACTGACACATAGTCTCTAATCTTTGGTTCTTAATATTTATCCTAATTTTTTCATGATCCTAAAAAGCTATAGTGTTGAATTATTTATTTATTTATTTATTTATTTATAACGTCTCGCTTCGACGACTAGGTCATTAGCGATTTCAGTGGAACAGTAAGGTTAACATTATAAATAGGTGCTAGAGAGAAAAGTCAACATATCAAAACAAGAAAAAAAAAGAAACAAAATATAAAAAATAAGACTTATATCCTAAGGTTCAATGCTTTTATACAGGGTTGGGATAAAGTTCGGCACCAAATTAATATCTTTAAAACGAAACGGGCGATATTTTTGAAATTTGGCAGCTGAATGTAATGGATCACAATGCATCTGATGAGCATATTTTCACTAATGAGATACTTCCGGTTTAACCGGAAATGACCAAAAATTTTTTTATTTAAATGGGACACCCTGTATATTTCTGCAGATTCTGAAAGTGCACCTCGTTTCGGATCTGTCCATATCGGGTTCCATGTAAAAATTCTCTGTAAATGTCTTTTTGTACGTTTGAGAAAAAATCCATTCAAATAAATAAATCGTTGTTATTTGTATCAATAGTGAGAAATAAAACGAAATACTTTGTAGTAGATAACTCTTTCTGCTTTTCATGACGTATTTTTTATGAAAATCTATAAAAGGAAGAAATTACTTTACTAGTAGAAAAAAAATATTAAAAATAATTTATGAAAAAATCATTTTAATTGTTCGAAGTACTTGCCGTTCACCTCCTGACAATTATATGCCAGTCTATTAACAAATTCTTGAGTATTTTTTCTCAAGACTTCTCTATGTATTAATGCACATTCATCAAGAATCCGTTGTCTGAATTCTTCTTTTTACAGATAATTTTTACATGGAACCTGGTATGGACAGATCCGAAACAAAGTGCTCTTTCAGAATCTGCAGAAATATACAGGGTGTCCCATTTAAATAAAAAACCATTTGGTCATTTCCGGTTAAACCGGAAGTATCTCATTAATGAAAATATGCTCATCAAATGCATTGTGGTCCATTACACTCAGCTGCCAAATTTAAAAATTATCGTCCGTTCCGTTTTAAAGATATTAATTTGGTGCCGAACTTTATCCCAACCCTGTATAATACAATGTGTTAAGGCATTCTGGTTTGGAGATATCTAAAGCTTCTTCCACTTTGTTGCTAACCAAGTATTTGATCCTCTGGGGTTGGTATTGTTGACATGTTGTAATTAGGTGCTGAACAGTCATTTGGGTGTTACATGTGAGGCATATCGGAGGAGGTTCTCGATTCAATAGGTAACTGTGTGAGAAATAAGCATGGCCAATTCGAAGTCTTCTCAAGATTATGAGGTCCTTTCGCAGTTCGGTGACAGGTGGTGTAATAGCTATTGTGCGGTCGATACTGGAAAGTTTTGATCTGCTATAGTGTTGAAGGTGATGCACGACTCTTTTTCCTCGTTCTGAAATAGAACCTTAATGTCTTATATAAAGTAAGTGCTTCATATAAGACAGTATTCATGAATATTGAGTAGTGTTATATTGGTGGGAAAAAATTCTTTCTAGTAAGGAAATGTAATTTCCTTACTGTAAGAAAATGGTTTTTCCTTACAGCTGTTGTCGCCCAACCATCTCTGGGAGAGTCTCCGGAGTCGAAATTTCATAATCTTTCATTATTTTACCTTCGAGAACAACAGCCATTCAATTTAAAATCGTCAAGTTCGACAATTCAACCTTGGCACGTTTCCATTCTAACTCCTGCAATTTTATTCCGAATTTCAGACCACCATATTATAAATAAAATAAGGTGTTCGGGATTTTTTCAAAATTAATCAAAATCTCTCAATTTGAAGAGATTTGCGGAAAAATAGTGGGTATGTTTACCTCGTTGATAAGTCACAATTGACTCTATGTTGCCAAGTCTAGGCTTGCGTCTCGACTTAGCAATCTTCACAGTCGCTCAGAAATGTGAGGTAAGCCATATTTCAGAACTATGAAAGGAAAGTTTTATAGTTTGAGTTTCACGTTCATGGAATTTCTTTCTTTTTGAGCATTCGTTCTACTAGAACGAGTGCTATATAGTTTTACCCAAATGTCTGTTATTTTCTAATCTTGAGCTGAAAATGGTCTGAAATAGGGATCGACTTCCTGCTGTCGAATCGGTGGTCAAAATAAATTCTGGTCGTTAGGCCGTCCGGCTGTTCGCACGATAAGTTTCGAAAGAATTGTTCTAGAGACTTGAGATTTTCAGGGTGAATTCGGTGATCGAACAGGGTGTTCCATTAAATATAGCCATTCAAAATTTTTGTTCCTCAATATCTCAGACAAAACGAAACCAATCGAAATGAAATTTTGCGGTCACATGCAAGATCCTCATAGTAAGGCTCTTGCAAAAAGTGACCATAGTGTAAACCGAGCCATAAAAAATTCAATTGGAATATTGAAAAGAAGAATCTTTCCATAACAAGATATACGATTCGAGTAAAATTTATTTTGTGAATGAAGATTGATATGCTGAATGTTTATGCAGAATTTCATGGCTTTTTCCGATATTCCAAAAATGATTGTTCAATCGGGGAATTGTTTTTTGCGAGGCGAAAATTTTTTTCAGAATCTTTCTACTATTCAATATCTATAAGTATAGTAGAATATTTTCCTACTTTGAAGTCTCGAAGGAGATTGAAAACGTAGAAGGGGGCCCTGGAAATCGTCGATCCGCCACTGCTCATGTGAGGCTCGCTCAAATAACAGATCTATTGCGGATGTAAACAGAGGGCTAGAGCTCTGGCTATTACGTCAAGGTAGGAGACGCATCTCAAAAGTGCTATAAAACGCACAGGAACCGGTGCGTGTACTTGTTGGCCTTGGCCATCGAAAAAAACCCACGCTTTTTTCATGCACGGTGGTTTGGATGAGACACGAGACGATTGAATTCACGTTTGGATTCCGTTTTGAATCTGAGAGACGAATCTCGATTTTGGGTTAGCACGTTCACGACTCGAGAAGGAAATTGTTTTTTTGATGACAAGACAGTTTTTGCAGACTGGAGGAAGTCTGACAGACTTGGAGTGGAGATGACAATGCATCCACAGACAAAAATACTGATACTTCTGAAGTTTTTTGACTTCTTTGAAGAATCTGCCTCGGAAGTGGAGTACCCTTAACATTTCACAAACGACGCAAAAAACAATATTTGGCTTTTACCGTGTTTTGTTCTTTAAACCACACTATGAAGAAATAAAAATTTTGCGTGCTTTTTTCTGGGGAAACATGAAGCGTATGTCATAGTTCTGCCAGAATATTTGTAGGTTCGACTAGTTTTGGCCGAGGTCGGTAATAATTCTGTCCAGCCGTTTGCTGTAAATACTCTACAGAATGTGCCAGAGACTTGAAATGATCAAGGTACGAAAATTCAATTAGTTAGTTTGTGCGAACAATAATGAATTAGAATGTTTGCGTGCTTGCTCTTAGAGGAACATATGGTCATAGTTTCGCCAATATGTCTGTGAGTTGATCTTAGATTCTTAGAACAAAGGTTGCTAGAAACTTGATATTTTAGGGTAGTTCTGCACCAACCTTTATCTTGACTATGCTATTACTACCTTGCGGTCGCATTAGAATGAGAAAGTTCGAATAGTTATTTTATTATTATTTTTTTTATTTTCAAACCCCGAAATCTGATTGGATCCAATATTTATACAGGTGTCCCGTAATTAGACCGACAAACTTCTAGTAGACATTATAGATCGTATTTTAGACAGATTCGACCCAAATCATATAATGCAAAATTGCTTCGTTAAGGAGCTAGTGCCCCTTGAAGATGACGTCCTGTCCACACTTTTTGCCACATATTCGCAAAACGGAGTCACATAAAGTGCTGAAAGTTTACACATTGGCTAATATCAAAATACGCATCAACAATTAGATTGTGCATTTCTTTCATGTCAAGCACAATCGTATCATTTGGGGGGGGGGGGGCGAAGTGTATTTTTAGTTGAAACTTTTTTAACTTTCATTATTTCGCGAGACTTACATCATATTCATAAACTCTGATGTTTTTTCTTGAAAAAAGATGCTCTTGTATATTACCGCCCAGATGCAGCATTTCTGAGAAAAAAATTATTTTTATCATTTAACTAACTCTAAAGACTTAGTGAAAAGAGAGAAAATTTCAAATCTAGTTTCTTCAGAAATGGTGGGCGTTATTATACAAGAGCATCTTTTTTCAAGAAAAAACATCAGAGTTTATGAATATGATGTAAATCTCGCGAAATAATGAAAGTTAAAAAGTTTCAACTAAAAATACCCTTCGCCCCCCCCCAAATGATACGATTGTGCTTGACATGAAAGAAATGCATATAATCGATGAGTATTTTTGATATTAGCCAATGTGTAAACTTTCAGCACTTTATGGGACTCCATTTTGCGAATATGTGGCAGAAAGTGTGGACAGGACGTCATCTTCAAAGGGCACTTACTAGCTCCTTAACGAAGCAATTTTGCATTTATATGATTTGGGTCGAATCTGTTTAAAATACGATCTATAATGTCCACTAGAAGTTTGTCGGTCTAATTGCGGGACACCCTGTATTTAGGTGCTGAAGATTATATATACTTATTCAATTACAAATTCATGAGAAGGAAAGACAGAGAAATTTGAAATTTCGAGTTTACATGTGTGGTCGGAACTCAAAGTAAAAAGTAAGTTTATTTCTTACTCTGAGGTCGGAATATTTCGGCTTGGTTCTTTAATCGGTCAAGTTGTAACAATAAAAAGAGTTGTCCAAATTCCCTGATACAATGTTGGAATGAACGATTTTGAAAATGATCCAAATACATATTCAAAATATATCAGAATCAGGTGTACAATAAAATTAACCCTCCAACTCACTCGCAAAAAAATGTTCCATGCGTTTAAAAGAGCAAATGTAATATTCTGATAGCTTGTGGTCTTTATTTCGCATCCAATGTGTAATAGGCCAAAATTTGAAATTTGGGTAAATTCAAACAAACTATGACAAAATTCCATGATATTTATATCGTTGACATAATCCGAATCAATTTTGTTATTCTAAAAAAATTTATAAAAGTCAGTTTTAATAGGAGTACAAAGGTTTCTTGGCCTAGTCGGTGATATTGTAATAATTATAACATAATGGGCTCCAATAATATGCAAATATCGTTACATTCACCTCTTAATATCTAGTATAAACTATTGGCGCAAACATGATAAAATTGATAATATATCTCGTTGGAAAGGAATATCTTTGCAAATTTTATCTACTATTTACTATCTACTATTTCGCATAATATTTACTTTTTTGTATTTAAATTGAGTTATATTTATATATCAAAATATATTTATTGAGATCAAAGCTCGAATTCTGAAATATTATTAATGAATCATGAGGCAGATAAGATTGTTGTCAAACAGATTTACACATTTAAGTAATGCAAAATAATTCTTTTTATAGATTTGATATTAATAAGCTGTTTATGTATTTATATAAAAATAGTTAAATTCATATAAACATGAGGGTTCGAAGCGACTTCCTTACCGAGATACGAGATATCGAAGTTAAAAAAAGTTTTTTTTTAATATTTCAGAATTGAATATTGCTATTGAAGTCGAATTCCCAGATTTCAAGTACGTCTCGCTTATTCAATTCAAAAAATTGTTACATAATACTGTCATTTCTGTATATCAAATTCAACACAACGAATGGCTCAGTGGATAACGAAGACCTGAAATGAATGTTTGTTGTGCAGAAATGTTGGAACATAATTAATATAAAAAAGAAATGTGTTTTCCTTCAATATAGTGAGTCGACTTCTATATATGTATATGTATAACGAATTTCGTACAAGACATTGCACCTTGAATCCAAATTCCATTTTAAAAAACACCCTCTAAAACGAAGTAAATTCTCTCTATAACGATATATTCAAAGAACATCACTCTTTAAATGGGTATTGGTAAGAAGGTATAAGGGTGGGTTTTTCCGAAAATTTTCCGGACGACCTCAAACTAAATCATTACGGCGTCAGAGATATCCTTCTGAAACAATTTTAAATACACCCCGGGCTGTTTGGTTTCAATCTAACCATTACGCTAGTGTGAAAGCTGTGCAAAAATGTCTAAAAGCAAGTGCTCAAGTTTGAATGATAAACTTAAATTTGTCAGTGAAGTCGACTGCGACATTGCCGACTATAGAAACAAATTTTCTGTATGACGAAATTTCTTTGTAACGAATTTTTTTGCGGATTTAGAGCTTTCGTTATAGGGAAGTTCCAAAAGATACTGACTTCACGTCTAAGCTATCTAATCTATAAAGTAAATGATAGATTGAATTGAGGGTTGAAATGAATGCTCTTTTCCAAAATGATGGAACATAATCTATGTCAAAAAGAATTTCTCTGTGTTTTCCTTCAAAATAGTGAATCAACTGTCTATTAGTACTCGCGTGTTCAACCACTACCTTACTAGAACACAAGGCCATGAAACAGAATGAGTGACGTCACCATAGGTAGTCAATTCGTATTTATTTACGCAATGTCATTTCCACAAAATTATTTATCAATTTAGATTTCATTTTCCTACAGAAAAGAAAAATTATGTTTTTCTGAGTAGGTAGGATCGTTGCCAATACAAGTACCTATTTCGTGGTTATTTTCGATATTTATTGAGGAAAAAGAAATAAGATGGATAGTGAAAATAGTGTTTTTCTCAGTATAACTGGCAATATTGAGTCCTCATCATCACAGTCCATTTTTTTGCTTTGATATTATTAAATAGTACAATAACGCTAAGTCTTCAGACACATACACTTTTATTTTAACAACTGGAATTTCTGATGACTAGTCCAAATATAAAAAAAAAGGGTTTTTATCCAGCCTTTTGGAGCAAACACTTTTGTAACAGCCTCAGCTGAAGTTGCAAATGACACTGCTGAATCATATTCTGAACAGGATTTGATGCAATGGCTTTCTCAAGATCTCGACATTTCACTTCAGATCGCTTGAATTGAGGAGATACTCTGGTATGAACATCTGATCTGCATAGGTAGGACGGACAACCTGGTAATTTCGTTGGTATCGCTTCTAAAACGAATGGTAAAAGATGAATAGAAGGCCAGCTGATTAATAACATTTTTCAACCTATTTTCAACCCAGGAGACTTCAATGGAATTTCGACTTTTTGACCTGTAACTTCATGTGTGTAACTTGTAGATCTTTCTATAAATTCTGTTGGGAAATGTAGTTCGCAAACCTAGAAATAAGAAACAGTTGAATTCGCAATAATTAATAACTTACTGCTGTTACTGGGAACGAAATCTTCCCTTTCAATTGTGTTAAACCAAGTTCTTTTAAGTTGCTCGTCTTTGGGAAACCCAAAGACTGCTACTTTTGACCCTCCTGCATAATTGCCCCTGCACTTGGGAACAGAGCAATGAAATGGCATTTCAGCTGGAAAAAATAGCGAGATTAGCATAAAACGAACCGAAACTAAAATCAAAATAACCTCGAACATAAAAAGCAAATTTTTTATGAACTAGAAGTAAAACAAATAATCTAGTGGAAAATTATAAAAAGGCCTTTTCTTTACCTGTGAAGAATTGATGTAACACCAAAACAAATAGCATTTGAAGCAATAAACTCCGAAAAACAGTCACAATTCTGCCAAAAACCTGAACATACATCAACTGTCACCTACAAATGATTGACTACTCAAACACTTCACCCCCCTACCGCTGTCATTCTGTTTCATGGCCTTGTGTTCTAGTAAGGTAGTGGTTCAACAAACGTGACAATATTCTGCCAAAACCAAGTTGTAGGTATTTTCACCCTTTATCTATTCAATTTCCGAATCGATTTTATCATTAATAAGACATACCAACTTCCCAATTCTATTCAAACAGGACATCGCATATCCATCAAGTAGAACGCAACGGAGTCAAAGCTGGTCAAGCTTGCCCCACAATAAACAACCCCCTGCCAGTTTCAACCCCTTCATTCTAAGGTTCGCAATAATGTTTTTACCCCGTTGTCTTCACGGAAATTTGAATTTCATAAATAATTGGAAAAGACATTTCGTTTGCGCCAAAGTATTCTCTCTGCTGATTGATGCTGTCAATGCTGTACAGATAGGGAGAATGAACGTTTTCCAAATATTTCCAAAGGATACTGACTTCACGTTCTAGCTATCTTCAATTTTTCAATTTGTTGTTTTTACACAATGATTCAGTAGAAAAGAAAATGATAGATTGAAGTTAGACCTGAAGCTGAAATGAATGCTCCCTGTAGAAATTCACGGTGTTTTCCTTCCACATAGTGAATGTCGATTTCTTCTCATGGAAAGAACGCATTCTTGAAAGTACAATCCAAAAAAAATAGGAATTCCGTTCTGTCTGAAGCGACCCCTGCACGACTGCCGAAATTTCAATCAATCATGGATCTCGAAACATTTTCTTGAAGTAGAAATATCTTATTGCAACCGTCCATTAGTTCGAGACGTTACTATATTCTGCGAAAACCTTGAAGCAGCTATTTCCCTATTCAATTTCCGAATCGATTATATCATTAATAAGTCATACAAACCTCCCAATTCTAAACAAACAGGACATCGCATATCCATCAAGCAGAACGCAAAGGAGTCAAAACTGGACGTCAAGCTTGCCCCACAATAAACACTCGCTGACCTCAACCCCTCCCAGTTTCAACCCCTTCATACTCAGGTTTGCAATAATGTTTTTACACCGTTGCCTTCACCGAAATTTAAATTTCATAAATAATTGGAAAAGACATTTCGTTTGCGCCTAAGTATTATCTCTGCTGATTGATGCTGTCAATGCTGTACAGATTGGGAGAATGAACGTTTTCCAAATATGTCCAAAGGATACTGACTTCACGTTTTAGCTATCTTCAATTTTTCAATTTGTTGTTTTTACACAATGAATCAGTAGAAAGAAAATGATAGATTGAAGTTGGACATGAAGCTGAAATGAATGCTCCCTGTAGAAATTCACGGTGTTTTCCTTCAACATAGTGAATGTCGATTTCTTCTCATGGAAACAACGCATTCTTGAATGTAAAGGGTTTTCCAATAGGGACTTGACAACTTTGAATTCAATTTGTGAATGCACCCTTTCACTAATCATCGAACAGTCATTGCCAATTTGCACAGTAAACTCAACATTTTCATCATGGTGAAGTACACGAACGAACAACGTCTGCAAATTATAAAAATTTACTACAGAAATTCGGAGTCGGTGACCGCTACTTTAAGAGCGTTAACTCCGATTTTCGGTCGTAATTCTCGCCCTAGTAGACAGGCAATAACAAGTTTAGTGCAAAAATTTGAGTCTACATATTCGTTGTGTGATGTTGCCGTGTCAGTGAGACAACGATTTGGTCGAAGTGTAGAAAGTATCGCTGCCGTTGTTACATCCGTAGCAAATGATCCAAATCAGTCAATTCCACGGCGTTCTCAAGAGTTGGGCATCGCCCAGACCACTTTTTGGCCCGAATTGGAAGATATGGACTTGGACAACATGTGGTTTCAACAGGACGGTGCAAAAAGCAACACAGCACACGTTACAATCGATTTATTGAAGAGTAAGTTTAATGAGCGTGTTATCTCCAGAAATGGACCAGTCGATTGGTCGCCTCGTTCGTGCGATTTACCGCCTCTAGACTTCTTTCTTTGGGGCCACGTGAAGTCATTGGTCTATGCCAACAAGCCGATGACGTTGGTAAAGCTCAGAGCCAACATTGAACTCGAAATAGCTGCCGTTTCGGCCGAAATATGTGGCAGAGTCATCGAAAATTGGGTCCAACGAATCGACCGCTGCAAACGTGCCCGCGGTGGCCATATGGAGGAAGTCGAGATCCATTCATAAATGTTTTGATTGTACTTCAACCCGATGATAAAGTTCTTGATATATCTCAAATGGTTGGCTTTTTATTTCGAAAAGAAGTTGTCAAGTCCTTATTGGAAAACCCCTTACAATCCAAAAAAGTAGGAATTCCGTTCTGTCTGAAGCGACCCCTGCACGACTGCCGAAATTTCAATCAATCATGGATCTCGAAACATTTTCTTGAAGTAGAAAGATCTTATTGCAACCGTCCATTAGTTCGAGACGTTACTATATTCTGCGAAAACCTTGAAGCAGCTATTTCCCTATTCAATTTCCGAATCGATTATATCATTAATAAGTCATACAAACCTCCCAATTCTAAACAAACAGGACATCGCATATCCATCAAGTAGAACGCAAAGGAGTCAAAACTGGACGTCAAGCTTGCCCCACAATAAACACTCGCTGACCTCAACCCCCTCCCAGTTTCAACCCCTTCATTCTCAGGTTCGCAATATAATAAATGTTTTTACTCCGTTGCCTTCACCCAAATTGAAATTTCATAAATAATTTAGAAAAGACATTACGTCTGCGCCAAAGTATCCTCTCTGCTGATTGATGCTGCCAATGCCGTACAGAGAGGGTGGGACTTGTATTTTGCAAGTGCAATTGCGCAGGTGAGGAACCTCCCTCTGTTTGAGGGTATTTCAATACGCAATGCTCAAGAAGTGTGTAGGCGTCTTGTAAGTCTATTGAAATCTCTGATGGTGTTATCAGATGGCTAAAGGTCTAGCGGAATGGGTCATCTTGACGGACGATATAAGTTTCAGTATAAGCGAATAATTTTCAAAATTGAGGGCATCTTTCACCACTTGCTGATAAGTTACTGATGATAGCTATCTGGCAGATATCGTTGAAATAAACCCATCTCTATAATATAGAGACCGGATTATATGCAACATAAAACCTTGTTATATGCTTGAAATATGCACGAAATAGTAAAAATATGCAATATTGAATAATGAATTTTGGGAACTAAAGAAAAAGTAATTTTTATTTCAAAATCAACCCTCAATAATATGGTATTAAAATTTAATTGGATGTTTTTGTAAACGTTTACAATTAAATATTGTTCCAAATGTTCAATTGTTAAATTTTGCTTGCCTTCGATCACTTCGAATATTTTTGTATGTGAAAAAGGTTTGCTCCACATCCACGGGCGTAATTCGGGAGGAATTGAACCATGGTGCTATATTCTCCCTTATAGTTTCAGGAAAAACTTCTGCCGTCCCATTAATAAAACTCATCTCGATAAGACACAAATCTTCGAAACCTGGATTTCCTTTCAAACTTTTCTTGAAGTTTATTTGGAAATGCCAATGGCAACGTGGAGTTCATTCGGCGTATTTTACTCATTATTTGGATAGTTTCGTAGCGCGCGGCTACTAAAGCCTGACGCTCACTTGGACGAGACCAGACGAGACGAAGCGAAGAGTTGTTTTCCGCAGGGCACGATTTGCACTGAATCAAATGGGTAGACGCTCACTTGGGAGGCGCGAAGCGAAGATCAGAATCTAACTAACTAACTAACTAACGCGTCGCTTCGTCTTGTCTCGTCTCGTCCAAGTGAGCGTCAACCTTAATACTGCCTTCCGGAATGCGATAAAAGTGATTCGCAAATCTGACAAAAGTCACAATTATTAGTATTATTACTCAATAGACCTCATATTTTGTGGAATTTGGTCGGATTCAGCACTTCAATCGCATTTCGGAAAGCAGGGAATACTGAAAATATGCATCATAACTGGATTTTAGCTAAAATATGCTCTACTCATCTACATTAATTAGATCGAAATACTTTCAGGTTTTCAACATAAAATATCATAAATTTTATAAAAAAAGAATATTTTCCGTCTGAAAATTTTGTAAGGCTCCAATTTTAATGATTAGAAATACATGTAATCATTTCAATGATCTGTCAGAACTTATCATGAAACATTCTAATTTTCGGATGAAAAGTCTTCGATATAAGATGCCGATTACCAATCAGCCCATCGAAATGAAAAATTGCAAAACAATGAATTAAATCCTCAGATTTTAAGTTATACAATGTTTCTTATTGTTCATTTGAGAATATAATACTGTTTTTACATAATTGTTTCATTTAAGTCCGGAGGAAAATCTAGCATCAAACAAATAAATCGAGAAATTGTGATGAAAAAATCTACCCAACAATTTTCTGTACAGCCCTACATTTAAATTTTTGAAGAATATCTTCAAAAGGGCGATTCTTAGTGCCATTTTATGAAACTTCATATTAACGTATGACGCAAATTTTTGTTGTGCCGGGAGGTATTCTTTCTGAGGAGTTTGGTATACCTACACTTTCTCACATTTTTAGATTATTGTTATTAATTATTTTTACCAATGAAATTTTCAGGTGTTGTACGCTGAAGTAAAATATTTTTCATTTCTTCGAACTGCAAAATCATGCAGCGTATATAGAATGAAATTAGAAGAGATTTGTTCTTGAAAAGATAATTCTTTTTTCGAAGACCTTGAATGGAAAAAACATACAGAACATTTATTCAAAAGTTTTTAGATCAGAAAATTTATATTCATGCAGCAAAAAACTGCACCAAATTTCTTAGGAATATCCACAATAACAATATTGTGGAAATTCCACCACCCTGTATCTCGAAAGCTAGCACGTTCACGTTATACCTTCATATGTAGTTTTTTCCTAAAATTACTAGAAGGATCACCTCCTTAAATATCAGCATATATTGAAGGAATGCTTTGCGAACACCTGATTTTGAAACACTTACAAATAGTTAATTGTTAGAATCTAATAAGATGACTTTGAGCAACTAAGGATCTGCGGTTTTCGTATCATTTATTTCAGATGAGTTGAATTCCGAAATATTTAGAATTCTTCATGAGTTTATCAACCCATATTTTGAAGAAATAGCTTTAGATGTGAAAGGAAAAAAGCGTTCATCAATCCTATGATTATCCTCCAGACAGGTCTATACTATGGCCTGCTAAATCCCTGGATATGAGTTCAATTGAATTACATATATGAACTGATCTTTAAGAGTAATGAAAATTCTTATCAGCAATTCAATCGCCAATATTTATGTATCTATAGAAAATGAATTCAACTTTCGCGATAGAATATTCAAAATAATATCATACTAATGATGGTAATTTGCCACTCATCCAAACATTCGAGTACGATTTGACAGATTTCAGTAATAAACTACTACTTCCTCATATAGTATCGTAAACTTTTGTGAAACCTGTTCAAAATAATCCGCGTTATCATTAAAAACTCATTTCAGTGGTGAATAACTCACTAACATTCGGTATTTCACGATATTTGTTTGTTTTTCAACATTTATCACAAAGTTAATAAGTGGGGGTGAAAATGACGTATTGGGTTCCGGTAACGTTTTATCGAAGGGTAATTAATATCTTAATTAAAACTTTTCGGGAAATCAGTGGAATGACCAATCGGCCTATTCAGCAGAGCTTTGACTCGATTAGTATCACGCTAATTATGTCTTCGGGTTTACCCATTTTCTACAGAGTGACGCATTTGATGTATCGAATCGCAAACCACAAGATTGTTATTTATCGCTCTGTTTCAAATTTTTGAGCCGATCGTCCCTTCAAATATGGTTCATAACTTCGAGAAAATTTACTCATGAGGCCCGGGACAGTTTCAGAAAAAATATATCACGATTAGGGTAAAAGCTATAGGGATTGACATGGATACTTTCAGTAGGCGAATTCGGTTCCTTATTTTACTGTAACACTATGGTTTTTATTACGGAACTATAGTTGAATGTTGCTATTTTGGTATTACCATTCAATAAATATCGATTGAATATTCGAGGAGACACCCATTTTACCGAAGTTACATATTTGAAAGTCATTGACATATTTCGATAGTAATTGACACCCAGTAGGTATGATAGCCATTGATATAATTTCATTTCACACTTGCATCAATTTTGGTTATAATATCATCCTGCTTTCTCTCACTTATACATTCTCATTATATGGGTCAATGAGGCAGACATTCATGCTAAAAATAATAGAGAAAGAAGAAGGTTTAGACAATGTTATTCCATATAAACAAGGAAATAAGGAAAAGTATTAGTGATCTTTACATATATACCATAAACTATTGGTGCTATCTAGGGTTTTTCATCTGTCTCCCCATATTTCAGAATGTTTTGTTTCTCTTTGAGGACTCAGGTTATCATGTTGAAAACGGCATCATTAGATATTTGGCGCGAGATTTTGCAGTAGTGTCAAAAAGTGTACATTTTTCTTATTATATTATTCCTCCTAAATATTTTGATTAAATTTTTTTCAAGTTTTGGACTTGATCTATCGATCTTGAATCATTACTACCCCCCCCCATGAAAAAAGCTATATCCGCCTTTGTATTGTTTAATCTTAATATATAAATTATTGAAGGGTTAACTTACATCAATTAAATATTCCTTGGAATCTTCCAAACAAAAGAAAACGATTAGGAAACAGAACAAAATCGAAAACTATAAGCAATTATATGTATTATAGTATGCTCATTTTTTTCAGCTTATAAGATTTATTAGAATATTCTAACTCCTTAGAAGACACTGATTATAATACCTGCAGGAGCTCTTTACGCGTCATCGGTGCTTTTCCCATATTTTTGTTTGCGTTTTGAATCTTTTCTGAATACTTCGATTCGTATCGCAACTTCAGCATGCTTCCCATATTTATCAAGTTTAACTGCTTCGTAGAACAAAGAGGTTCGTTGTCCTTATTCCATATATTTCGATATAGGTTATCGACAATGACATTCCATTAAGACGAAGGACGGTACATATGAAAGTTGCCCTATCGAAAAGACCATTTCTACCCAATCTTTCACCTTTTTCTATTTTGAGCAATGCCCGTTATCGCTTTCTACAGGGCATGAATCATATATAAATGGTATCTTGGATTTATACAAATCTTATGGGGGTTTGAGGGAGAATGCAATGAAATATTGTATTTTTTGTGATGTAAAGGGTTTTCCAATAAGAGGTGTTATTTTGATATTCAAAGAAAAATGCCATTTTCCAATATAACTGATCGGATGTTTATTTCATTATGAAGAAGAAGCTATGCCGTTAATAGTGGAAAATAATATCAGGCAAATGACCACCATGACCACGCTTACAGAACCATATCCTTTCAATGAAAATTTCCATAAACAAATCGCAAAGTGGCTGCCCTGTGTCCCCGATAGCCTCACGAATTCGATCTTTGAGGTCTTGAATCGACGCTGGGCTATTGGCGTAGAACTTCTTTTTCATGTGGCCCCGAAGGAAGAAGTCGCAAGGTGTTAAATCACAAGATCTCGGTGGCCAATTGTGATCGAGAGACAACACGGTCCGGAAACTTTTCCCGCAAAGATCAATGGTTTCGTTGCTTGTGTGGCACGTAGCGCCGTCTTGTTGAAAGTAAACGTTGTACAGATCAATACTATGGTGTAATGAGGTTTGTGGAATGCCTATTTTCAAAGAACGACGAGGAATGGACAAACCTGGGTTTTCTTCAACACTTTCGGCTACAGCAGCAATATTCTCGGATGTTCTTGAGCGATGTGCACGGATTTTATTCTTCACATCACTAACTTATCCCGACAGCTCGAATTTTTCCACCAATTTCATCATTGCGGTCCGACAAGGTGACGACCCAAAAATGTTCAAGTTTTACGAACCGTCTCTGCCAAATTTTCACCATTTTTGTAGTGAATTTTAATAATTTCAATGCGTTCTTGAAGCGTGTATCGTTCCATTTTTATTGATGGCTTAGTTTCTACTTGTCAAATGTCAAAAAATGACAGCTTCAAACGTGAAATACCGAAATAGCGGGCTATTCAAAATAACACCTCTTATTGAAAAACCCTTTTTATTTTCTTGAATTGTACTGACATTTTTTTTCATAAACTACACTCAGTATACCTAGATGGCAATAATGAATCAATAGAAACGCGCCTGAAAGTCGAAAGTCTCAGAATTAAAGTGGTTTTCAAGAAAAAATCATTTATTCCATGTTAAATGATTTTGACGCATCAAATGTAAGTAGCTAGCAGACTACTCTGAAATGCATACAACCAAATTTATTGCGAGTATTATCGATCCACAAAGGGTTATGAAGACCAATTTGCAAGAGTTTTCTTCATCAGAAATAACTGCCATAATCAATAGGAAGATTGCGTGATAGTTTTAATTTTTCACAGAATTTTCCATAGTTTTTCTTCCATTCGAAGGCAATCACGCACTGATCTAATTTTCCGCTATTTGTCAATTATTCAAGTAGCTATCGAATCGAATATTCTCGAGGTTATCTTACAAGTAAGCAATTTTCCTAATTCCATTTCCCCTCAGTTCGAGTTTCAATAATGCATCGAGAAAAGATGTAATCAACCGACTTGAGTTTTACTCGGCTTTATTTAATGGCGATGAAAGAAGGAAAGCAAAGTCTTAATAGCTAAATCGAAAGATTTTCCGTGGTAGGGGCATTATATCGGTTGATTATTATTGATTATTTCGCCATCTTTTGAGTTTTCATTATTGAATGAAAGTGGTGACAAGATTTTTTGGAAATGTGTGTTTCCTATCCTGGAATATTTACATCAGCTTTATTTTTCAGCGAGAACATTTTACATTCAATTGATTTTGCTCTTAGAGTGAAAAGTAGACCAAGAGTTTCCTTCACGCATTTGTTGTTCAGCAAAGTAGAATCTGTTTATACGCGCGAACAAACTTCCGGCGTTGCGAAATCGTGCCGTATGTTTATTCCGTATTGGGATAATTGGTTTACCGCTCCCCGACTGATACTAACGGCTTACGTCTGTTACAGATAAATCTATCAGTTTGGCAACATTGTCTGTTAGTGTTTCGTTTCTTGATGCGATGTGTTTACTTTTTCATTTCGATTTGACGTTCATAATCTGAATTATTTCAATGCATGGCAGTTTATTATTGCTTGAGGCTATTCCGTTAATTAAAGCTAGGGCAAAATTACGAAAATGTTGTGTTATATTCAGGAATTGGAGAAATGCCAATCTAACCAATTGTTTACTTCACCGCAGTGTGGCAGTGATATATTATTAAAATGCTGTACTATTTACGCGTACGGGCATCTCTATGTTTATTTCTTACTCTGAGTTTTTGCTTAATATTTAGAAATCACATCTGAAAAAAACGAAGAAGACGAAAGTAATGAGTAATACAGAAATCACCAATGGCCAAAATTTTGATGAATAGTAGCTCATTTTTTAAGAAATCCAATGAAATATTCGAATGAAGTTGCTCTCACACCAATAAGGTTTATGAAACCAGATCTGGTTTACCAAGTAATACTTTTTCTGAACCTTTGGTACAGAATTCATCAAAAAAGCCATAGAAACCGGCCAATCAGAAACGGAAAGCTTCTCGACCGTTAATAATTATTCAATCCTTAGATTCAAATTTGGCATATACAGGGTGCTCTTTCCCGTATATTTCCCGAAATACGTCGAATGATTTTGTTTAGGGGCATCTTTTGACGTATATTTGATTCTTGAACAAGCAACCTCAAATATGAAAAGTACGATTTAGAAATTGTGATATAAGACTCCTGGTGTTATGATTTCTATCAAAGAAATTCGAAAATTTGTTTTGAGGATAGACTGTTGAAATATTATCCTTCAGTAAGAAATAGCGCAAATCAAAAATATTTTTGGGAATAAATCAATTAAATCAACATTATGTTCATAGTTAAATACTTACATGCAAATGCAAATTTCATAAATAAAGGGTGTCCCAAAATTAACGCAAGATTTGAATTAAATAGAAAACGCCGTTTTTAGTCTTTTGATAGTTATATTTTTATTGACTCGTAAAGTACATAGGATAGGGTTATGTATGGAATAACACATCGGACAAATGGCCTCCACGGCTTTGCATGCACATGCGCACTCTTTTGTTGAAATTTTCCATGACCATTCTGCATAAATGTGGCTGAATTTCGTTGATGCAGCGTTGAATCTCCTCCTTTAATGCACGGGTGGTTGTGGGCTTGTTGACATAGAGTTGTGATTTCAAATGACCCCATAAAAAGAAGTCTAATGGTGTTAAATCACACGATCTAGGAGGCCAATTTTGATCACCGAAACGAGAGAGTACACGACCTGGAAATGTCTCATGCAGCAATTGAATTGAATTTTGTAAGCATGAAGACACAGATCTTTGGTGAGTATATGCTGTAGAGAGGTTCTTGAAATTTGCAATTCTTGTCCACGACGTCGAATTGAGGTTCCTGAATTGTCAGCAACACTCTCACGCACTGCTTCTACATTCACATTTGAACGGCTTGTTTTTGGACGACCAGTGTGTTTGGCGTCTCCAACGGATCCAGTCTCCATGAATTTTTCAATTAATCTCTTAACAGTTGACGAAGTTAAAACTCTATTCCGACCATATTTTGTATGAAATTTTCGAACTGCAGCCGCCAAGCTTTCACTATTTTTGAAATATTCTTTAATAATGAAGACACGTTGTTCTATCGTGTAACGCTCCATTTTAATAACCCTATACTGTTGCTGTCAAATTGCTTTTTTTTCAGGGTTGCCAACACTTCACTGCACAAATGGCGGCAAATTCAAATCTTGCGTTAATTTTGGGACACCCTTTAGAATAATAATAAGAATGAAAGCGCGTATATTCGAACTCATTACCTAATGAATATTGCTTGATGTATTTTCAGTAATGAAGATCAAATCAAAGGTTAAATATCTAATTTGTCATAAATTAAGGTAATTAATACCTTCATCGAGTCATTGTATTCAGATCGGTTATCGAAAGATTCAAAACAATAAAGTACGTCAGCATCTCCTAACAATCGCAATGAATAGCGCAGCGCAAATTCAGGCAATTTCCTAACTAATTCGAAGAAATTAGAAATTGTAATGAGCGCTATCGGGATAATTCAAAACGTATACCTACAGGGTAGGTTTCTGTAAAAAAATGCGAGGGACTTTGGGAGATGATTCCTCAATGAGAATAAGCAGGGGTAATTCATGTAAATTTTTTTCGAAATCGACTCCCCTTCCACAGCCTGTGAAAGGCGATGAGGAGTTGACATTTTTTAATTTAATTTTTTTACGGCTTCTCGAAAACACTGAGTCATAAAACTATACATAATATGAAGCAAAAAGTTAGTATTTCAGAGATAATATTTTGACATTTCTCACATTTATAGATAGCTTGGGAAATGAATTCTTATTTGTCAAATAGCGCAATACCTACGTGTCGAAAAGTAGATTGGAGAATTCCAGACTTTCTCAAATGTGACCATATAGCTGTTAGAAATATTATCTCGTGAAATAGTCATGCCGAATACCACTCGAGATGAAATTTAAGCAGGTAAAATTTCTCTCTTGTAACATTCAAGTTTGTTGCTTATCGGCAATTTCGCTCATTTTCATACAAATATCATTCGCGAAATTGCCTAAGCAACAAACTTTCATATCACAATCGAGAAATTTTGGCGGGAAAATTTCATCTCTAGTGGTATTATACAGGATGTTCTGATTTGTTTCCGACAAACCGAAATGGGTGAGGAATCGCATCATTTTAAGCAAAAAAGTATCTATGAACATTGGTCCGGAAATGCTTCGTTTCCGAGCTGCAGGGTGTTAAAGTTGAAAAAATAATTCGCGTTTTCTGTAATATTTTTTGACTGCTTCGAAATCCTTCATGAAAATCGTATACAGGGGTTTTTTGTGACGATAAATTCAAATTTGTGGTCGATTTAGTTGTATTTTATAGAGGGCGCCACCGGTAACCATTTCAACCCATGTAAACCGTTGCAACTCCTTTGTGCTACCCTGTACACCGTTTTGGACTTAAAAATCGATTCTCGCATCCTTTTTTCTTAAAAAAGGTATACTTCATCGAAGTCGCTAGGAGCAATCGTTTCAGAGAAAAATACATTTAAAGCCAAAGGGTCCCAAATTTTCTCCAAAAATTATCCCCATTCAACTATTTAATTTAAATTCATTTTGAAAATTTCTAAGGCGGAATGCATACGGATTTTCTATTGCCCACTAATGTATGTAATTGTTGTTTTTAAGTGTTCTGAATACGAAATTTCATCAAAGGATTTCGAAGCAGTCAAAACATATTAAAGAAAACGCGAATTATTTTTTCAACTTAAACACCCTGAATCTCGGAAACGAAGCAATTCCGAACCCATGTTCATAAGAATTTTTTTGCTTAAAATGATGTACCGGGTTTTTCACTATAATTTGACCCCCCCCTTTAACTTTGTTACTAAAGGAGATACAAAAAAATGTTTCGTATAAAAGTTTCACGAAATCACCTGAGGTTTTTTGATATGAGTCCAGAAACTGAAATATATACAGGGTGGCCAACATATTGATAGCAACTTCATTTTTTCAAATGGAACACCCTGTTTATTTTTCCATGTTTGGCTAGCTCTTTTTTCCCTGATTTCGAATATATAACATACTTTGGTCTATCTCTTTTATTCTGAGAACCACATAGTTTCAAATTTTAAGAACCACCTCCTAAGATCTGAAATCATTTTACAAGTGGCAGAGTGCGTTTACTGAAAATGCTCATTTTGGAATTATAATAACGTCAATGGGAAGATATACTTGGTAAACAACATTGAATGCAATTATATTTTTTCAAATACGACACCCTGTCCTGTATATCCTTCCTTTTTTTGATAGGCTATTTCCTCCTGATCTCGAATATAAATGCTATGTGGATGTGTCTCTTCAATTTTCAGAGTTTCAAAGTTTTGGAATGATGCAACAGAATAAAAAAATATGTGAAACACCTACGAAATTCTTTATATCCTAACAATCTACTTAAAAGTATTATTTTAGAATGAATACTTAACAATTACTTAACCAATGAAAAATGATAAACTATGGTAGTATGGTAAGAATAACATCAACTAAAGAAATTGCTCAAAATTACCAACTTCATTCAATACACATAGTTCATATAGTTGTCTCAAGTTCTTTAGGGTTTAATATTGGTTGATTTTATATCATTAATATTATTCTCCGCTTTCATTGATTGTCATTTTTGCTGAAGTAATTTTTTTCCTTCAGGAACGGCTATAAAACGTGTCCAACGGTGTTAAATCGGGACTATTTGGTGGCCATAAAATGGGTGTGCCGTTACCAAATTAAAGATCAAATTGGCCACCTAAATATTCACGAACTTCCAAAATGCTATGCCAGATGATTATAGAAATTTGAAACTCTGTGGTGCTCAGAATAAAAGAGATAGACCAACATATGTTGCATATTCGAAATCCGGGGAAAAAAGCTAACTAGACATTGAAAAATATACAGGGTGTTCCATTTGAAAAAATGAAGTTGCTATCAATATGTTGGTCACCCTGTATATATTTGAGTTTCTGGACTCATAACGAAAAACTTCAGTTGATTTCGTGAAACTTTCATACAAAACATTTTTTTGTATCTCCTTCAGTAACAAAGTTAAAGGGGGGGTCAAATTATAGTGAAAAACCCGGTACCTAATCTATCACCCATTTCAGTTTGTCGGAAACAAAATCAGAACACCCTGTATATGACAATAACTGAATATTATCGAAAAGAGGGCCTCGTACTCAGTTCTGTTCCAGGTTTTCTTGAGTCCTCATACTGTCCCTGATATCGATTTCATTTGTGAGCGAAAATGACGCATAGTTGCGTGTGTATTTCACACAGGAGAGACACACAAACTGCACAAACATCATATAAAATGTATGCAGTCCAACGTTTCCCTAATTCAGCAAAAACAAAACAATAATCGCATGACACCCGGTGTGTATAATGCGAGAAATGATGAATGAGACCATCGTTTCAGAGTTTGCCCATTACAATTCTTTTGTATATTTTTGGTGATGGAAGGGTAGCAAGGCATATTTTTCTGCGCTAGTTCGTAGAGGGACATTGTGTCATAGTTTCGCCAAGTACATTTTCACTCTTTGACCAAAATATTCAGAGAGTGAAGAAAAATGCTTTTCTGGAAGTTGTAAGTTTCAACATATTTCTATAGAGGATGGCTTCCGAATGCTGTCCGAAAATTAAATAACAAGAAGTGAAAATGATGGAAATAGCCCAAATAATTATTCAATAAATGTTTCATTATTGAGAATTTCACGTCAACAAAATATTTTCTTGTCTTTATGGTTATTTCTGCTATGCAAAGTTGCGTTTTGTGTATCTAGCTCACAAATTGTTTGAATCCATCAGTTTCTTCATTGAAACATATTTTTATGAATGTACCAATACGTATGCAGAAAACTGTATAAATAACTTCTTTTAGAGAATACATCATCCAGGTTAAAATTAATAAAAAAGCAGGTCGAGTAGTCGAATTAAAATGAAATATAGTATGCGTCCCACATGCTGATTTCAAAAAGTTAAAAATTATGCTCATAACATATCTGAATGCGAAAATCCTGTTGTAACATTGACATTTGAGGACGATGGTCTATACAAAAGTTTGCGTAGATTAGAAAATAAATGGGCTTCCAATAAATAGGTGTTATTTTGAATAACCCGCTATTTCGGCAGATGTCACGTTTGAAGCTGTCATTTTTTGACATTTGACAAGTAGAAACTACGCCATTAATGAAAATGGAACGATACACGCTTCAAGAATGCATTGGAATTATTGAAATTCACTATAAAAATGGTGGAAATTTGGCAGAGACGGTTCGTAAAACTCGAACATTTTCGAGTCGCCGTGAAGCACCTTTTCGAACCGCAATGAAGCAATTGGTGGAAAAATTCGAGCTGTTGGGACAAGTAAGTGATATGAGGAATAAAACCCATGCACGTCGCTCAAGAACAGCCGAGAATATTGCTGCTGCAGCCTAAAGTGTTGAAGAAAACCCAGGTTTGTCCATTCTTCGTCGTTCTTTAGAATTAGGCATTTCACAAACGTCATTATACCGTTTTTTGCATAAAGACTTGGGTCTTAAGGATTATTAAGTTCAGTTAACACTGGAACTCAAGCCGGCCGATCATCAACCATTCTTTGCTGATTGGGTCGTTGAAATGCATATCTCGAAGAGGTGATCACAATTGATCACCGAGATCTGGTGATTTAAAACCTTGGACTTCTTCCTTTGGGGCCACGTGAAAAAGAAGGTCTACGCCAATAGCCCACCGTCGATTCAAGACCTCAAAGAATTCGTGAGGCTATCGATGACATAGGGCGGCCACTTTGCACTTGGTTATGGAAAATTTTATTAAAAGGATATGGTCCTCTAAGCGTGGTCGCTTCTTCTTTACAATGAAATAAACATCGGATTATTTATATTGAAAAATGGCATTTTTCTTTGAATATCAAAATAACACTTCTCATTAGAAAATCCTTCAGTCATTTTTCGATATTAGTCTCATTACAACCCATATAATGTATCGTTCCTTGAAATTTAACTTGCTCAGAACTTAGCGAAATAAATAAAATAATCCTTTGTAGGAAAAAAATATATCTTGATTTTGATAAGAAAGAGTGTGTGTCTTTTATTTGTATATCAGCGTCATGCTGTTGGAACTTTTTTCGAGTTTGATTATCTTGTTTAATTGCGTCATCGTGCAACTATTTCGAAATAGTAAATAGTGCATTGTTGAGAACTTTTTATTTAAAGGTATCGTATAATAGAGTTCTTGATAATGAACGATGATCTGTGTACAGAATGTTTTTAATTCATTGTCATTCCTGAAACGAGTGTCATGTAACACATTGTCGAAATGTTGACGGTTATTCTTCAATTTAACATTTTTTGATTTCACGAAATATTTAGATTTTTCCTCTAAAATGATTATTATTCAGTTTTCTTCGTAGTCTCATCAAATTTGATCACATATTCGGAAAGGGCAATAAATTTGCCACAAGATGAGAGAGTCTATCTGCAGAAAACACTCTTATTACAGGCGTGGTATATCACGATTCTGAAGATAACAATATCAGTCTTATTTTCCCGATGGTTTCGTTTCATAAATTAATCACACCTGATTCGTCAAAGTGGCCACATCAGTCCTTAGTATCATTGAACCCCCACTCTCCTGAATTATTCTGGTACCAACTACAAAATGTAAGTCTAGTCTCAGATAACAGATGAATTGATGACTTCCATAAAATTACACTAAGATTCAATCACAAAGAGCTGCAAAATAAAGCAAGTTTAGGTTCGGAACTTTCAGACTTTTTCGTTGTTGTCATGTTAGCCATGCTATTATAGCGGAGAATGAGCAGCTAGCACAAAAGTTGATATGTCATTCGAAAGTACTTTCACTAAATGAGGTATTTTTACTGAAGAGCGTGTACATAATTATAAATATTCCATCGAAAAAGCCGTTGGAAAAATAGGATTGTTTTTGTTAACTTCAGAATATTGATAATCTTCTGCAAACCACATCTGCAATAAGAGTGTTTTCTGCACAGAGACTCACTCATCTTGTAGCCAATTTATTGCCCTTTCCGAAAATGTAGTCAAATGTGATGAGACTACAAGGAAAACTGAAAAATGATCTTTCTAGAGAAAAAACTTTTCGTGAAATCAAGAAATGTTAAATTAAAGAATAACCGTCAATATTTCGACCATGTGTTATATGACATTTCTTGTTGCAAATCACTTGTATAATCACCTCTTGTAGTTTGTCCACTTTAAAAGTAGACACCTGGTATATTTTTCGTACATAACTGTCATAATTGCCGACTTCAATTAGAATAAAAAGTTTTTGAAAATGATTGCAAATTATGTGTTTTATTCAGCCTCAATATAAAAATTTTCGAGTGAAATAGTCACATTGAAATATTAAACTACGATGCCTAAATTTGCGTTTTTATCCTATTCCTGACAAATTCGTTATTCTGCCAACATGATAAAGCTTCCTGAACCGTGTGAAATTGCGTTTTCTTTGTCCGCCACAGACAACTGTCGATTCATTTCTACAGTACCGCAGTTCCAAGGGGCTTGTTATCTGTGTGTAAAGTCGGGAAGTCGGGCCTCTTATCAGGGCCTTATCTGTTGCCGATTTCAGAGTAGAAAAAACCTACGCATGAATTTCGAAAAATAAATATTGTCATTCCATATGTCTTGTGTGATGTTTACCTAGCTTTATTTATAGGCAACAGATAATTTCAAGTATTTGGTGCATGATCGATGTGATACAATTTGAAAATGATTATTATTGTCTTCAAGCCTGTGATTTTAAAGATAGAACTAATACTTTTATTATTATATTATAATTATCTTCTTAAATTGAGGTGAATTGTTTATAAATGCGTTTTCTTCCAGCCCAAGAAAAAAATTGAACAACTTGTATGCACATATTCCAAAATTTCAATTCGGATGTCAGGTTAAGAATATTACTCGAAATATGAGATGAAATAATCGAAAACAAATTTGAAAAATGCTAAAAAACAGAGTAAAGATCTGTCATAAGCACATAAAATGCCCATTTTGCAATTCAACTAATTGTCTAAAAATGCATTTCACAACTTACTTTGGCAAGAACGCTGGTTCAAGAAATTCAAGAATAGTAGAAGATTGCTGATAGAAGAACAAGTCATCAAGTATTAGACAAAGATAAGCGTATCTTCCTATTCCATGTCATTTCTTACTGATCCAAAACAACAAACCTTGTCGAAAACTATTGCACACAATATACGAACTTTCCCAGAAATAGTATTTCGGCGAAAATGACAACAATTTAATGAACTCAACCTCGCAAGCTTCCACAGACGTATTAACTACTGAATGTCGGCAAAAACAATGCAGACCCTTATCAGTTATAAAAATGCTTTTCCTGTTTATTGTTTATGCAGTTTTGCATAAAAGCGTCTCGGAATCCTTGATATCGATTTGCAAAAATTGTGTTGATCAACCGGGGCCTTGTCTAGAAAACAACTTATCAATTCAACAACAATGAAAGGAGTAAACTAGTATTTGCAGTTTGTCAACGCGTTTTGAGAATGTATATTGTATGTATAATTATACAGGGTGTCTACTTTTAAAGTGGACAAACTTCGAGAAATGATTATATCAGTGATTTGCAACAAAAAATGTCATATAACACATGGTCGAAATGTTGACGATTATCCTTCAATTTAACATTTCTTGATTTCACGAAACATTTCGAGTTCTTACACTAAAATGATCATTATTCACTTTTTCTTGTAGTCTCATCAAATTTGACCACATATTCGGAAAGGGCAATAAATTTGCTTAAAAATGAGAAAGTCTATATGCAGAAAAAACTCTCATTGCAGGCGTGGTAAGGAGAAGAATATCAGGATTATGAAGTTAACAAAATCAGTCCCATTTTTCCAATGGTTTTTTAGATGAAATATTAATAACTTGCACACGCTTTCTTTTCAGTAAAAAATACCTAATTTAGTGTACTTTCGAATGACATATCAACTTTTGTGCTAGCTGCTCATTCTCTGCTATAATATCATGGCTAACATGATAACAACGAAAAAGTCTAAACATTCCCAACCTAAATTCGCTCTATTTTGAAGCTCTTGGTGATTGAATCTTAGTATAATTTTATGGAAATCATCAATTCATCTATTATCTGAGACCAGACATACATTTTGTAGTTGGTACAAGAATAATTCAGGAGAGTGGGGGCCATTGGATATTAAGGGCTGAAGTGGCCACTTTCACGAAATCAGTTGTGACTAATTTATGGAACAACCATGTATGGCAGAGAAAAAACCCACATGCGACTATTGTTTCTACTTTCCAACATGAGTTAACATGAGGTTGGTGGTTATGAGAGGGGAACTTTTCGGACCAGTTATCCTTACTTTGACACTTTGATGCTCAAGAATTCAGAGCAACTTGACCGACATATTCGGTGAAATGCACCTGTCTAACAGATAAAATGTCTAGTTTTAAATGAATGGCTGCACAGCACATAATAGTCGTAGTGTCAAGATCTCGAAATATTTCGTGAAATTAAGAAATGTTAAATTGAAGAATATCCGTCAACATTTCGACCATGTGTTATATGACATTTTTTGTTGCAAATCACTCGTATAATCATCTCTCGAAGTTTTTCTACTTTAAAAGTAGACACCTGGTATAACACTCGGAAGCGTTCATTACGAAAGCCTGAACCATTAACTGGCAGATATACGAGTATTGCTAGGTCTGGATGAAACAAAAAGTAGAGTCTGGGGCCTATTAAACCAAAATACTCAGCAAAGTGAAAATTAATTATGTTGAACAATATTTCTCCCAACATTCAATTTCTGTGAAGTGCTTGCACATGACTTTTCACGTTGCACTTTTCAATTATCAATGCATTTCGTGCAACGTTATTCATTTGGAAAGTGAAAAGTTGCACAGTATTTTGGTGCTATAGCCCCCTGGACAGAGTTATGATAAGTCACAGCAGGATGAAAGAGCATTTCTAGGAGATCGAGTTAATTAATTGATTTGAATATTTTTTTAAGCACATGCTATATTTCAGGGCGGCCCACTGGCCCAGTCCCCTCCCCCTTGAATTCAACTGGCCACCCAGAAATATTTTCTGTGCCAAACAGAACTATACAAATTAATTCATTATGAACCCCACTGAAAAATGTTGGCTCCTCCTTAGGACCCCTGTTTTCAAAAGTTGGCTTCGCCACTGGTAACAGGAATTGGGAAATATTCGATAAAAATAATTGCCTGACGTGAATCACATTTCCCTAATGAAGAACAATTAACCTGCAAGAGTGCTATATAAAAATGAAATTTGAAACGGACAACAGATTTTTTTTTCGAAGACCGGACTCAACCATAAATTGTTCATCTAATGTGAATTTGAAACTGGAGTGAAGTTTTATTTCGTCATTGAACACTTTGAACTTCAATATCGAAATTGCTTGAAGGGACTTTACGGTATTGTATGATTCAATCTGAGGTGGAGCCACACATAACTTATGTGTGTTTGAACGCTGATATGAGAACAAAAAGTAAATGCACACAACGGTCCAAAAGATAATTCTAATCAGGTGCATCAAAGCGCGATAGAAGAATAAATAGTCTAGACCTTTTTAGATTTTATATATGTATTACATTTTTTTTGCAGGTTTTGCGGAATTGCGTTTTTTCGTATGTAAGGAGACAAATCAGGTATTATTATAACCCCTTACAGAAATGTTTCACATCGCAGATTTTTTTTAGTTGAATAATATTTTCTTATGAATAAGTTTTCAAAATTCATTTTTGAGATTTTCCACTTTCCCTGCGAGTAACAAAGTAACCATGATGTGATTTCTATCACATCAGAAAGTTATCCATCCAGAACAGTGTTCAAATAGTTACTAAAAAAGTGAATTTTGAAAAGTCCGAATTGCAAATTGGTAGGAAAATCTTCATTTTGGGTATACGTTGATTCGAATCGAAAAAGGATCTTTTATCAAGTTTTTGTAATCGTAATATCCAGGTCCCAGGATATTCCACACTGTAGTAATCCTGACTCTTCAATTAATCATTTTTGAATTCGTTGTTCATTTTGTGGCAACAAATCTCTTTCCCTTTTTTTCATGTGGTGGGCAGTTTTTATTTTAGAAAATAATACTTATTCAATTAACAAGGTTATTAAAGAGAGCGACTAATAGTCAAAATATTAATAGTTCGAGACCATAAATCGCTAGATTAATAACCGATTTGATTAGAAGATTTTTTCGACGGCCTCGATTTGAATTGTGTATAAATTCTTTATTGAAATATATTCTTATTTTGCACAAGACATACATTTGACATAATATAAATTTCCAATCTTTCTATGTTCCAGTAGAGTTTTGACATTACTCTATTTTCTGAATGCTTTGTGTTCGATTGCCCATGGAAATTCCAAATTAAAATGGGTAATTAATGTTTAATTTCATTAAAATCACCTGAAAAACATCTTAGCGTGTATTTACCATTGCTTCAACACATTATATAGCAGAGACGCTATGTTGAGATGTTTTGTTTTTTACACAAAAACGTGCCTCACATGAAAAAAGAGAGAAAAGAATTTTTGTCCCAAACTGAACGAAGAGTTCGAAAATAATTGTTAGTTTGAAATATCTCAGTGCCATACCTCTTTTTCAGTCAGTTTTTTTTACTACAATTTCAACACCTTGTATGTATTCTGGAAACAATGCATCTCCGGATCTACATTTTTGGGAACTTTTTTTCATGATACAATCTGGGGAATAACCCTCTCAAATATTTCTCATCAATTCAGAAACACCCTCTGTAATGTGAATTATCGCAACATTTTTTTTACTTTGGACACTCTGCTCCTGAGCGACTCAAATTTTTCCTAGAGTTATTATCACTTGAAAAAAATTTTTTCAAATATTTTCGAAACCAGAACGCAATCGTGTCGAAATAATTTATGGCGCTCAATGATGATATGAGAACTTGAATCAAATTTCCTCGGATTTCTCAAATAGAAACTTCAACTTTGTCTCAGTTTTTCACTTTCACTACTTATGAATATTTTTTTGGTTGGAACTTTTTATAATCGTTTTCAAGATGTACTTTACCTATTCATTTAGTCACATTTTTTTCTTCTGATTATCCGAGGAAAAGATTGTATCAGTTTCGATTTTATTTGTTCCAAAAATCGTACACCATTGTACAATTTATAGAATAATGCAATTCCTTCAAGCAGAAATAGTAACAAATTTCTTTGTTTTCTTGAGAGCCACAAACTCATCGGAGAGAGAATAATTCCGATTTCAAACATTCCAACTGGATATATCCAGTTTTCTAAAATACTTACAATCCATGACAACCCTTCTTTAAACTGTTCATTCATCTAGTTACTTCTACGATGAGTTTATTCATTCTCTCCCCCAAAATAGATTAAATACATCTCAATACCACTATATACATAACTCACCCTGTGCAAGAACAATAATACGTCACTACAGTCACAGCACGGGTTCATCGACCCCACAAAAACGCATCTATGCGAATCAGATCCTGCCGTGTAGGCGGCCGCCAAGAAACCCCCATGAAAAGCGACAGTGAATTCCCCTGCGTACCTCAACAATGCGAAAAATCCGCACACGTCCTTGAAACCTGTTTTGCACGCGATCAAACTCATAATACCGCTACATCCAGATCGTACACCGACCTACGCTAAGGACATTGACAGTGGGTCCTACGTCACGTCAGGATGCAGGATCTTGACCAACCACAACATTGCGAATCGTACGCCAGGCCATGTACCCTGGAACCAGTTCGCGACGTGTGCAAAAAAACGGGGAGATGGAGTAGGCACTGGAACATTGGAGGGCGGAATCAAGTTGGCCTGTCTGTGCGTAGAGCAGCCTGGGAGTGCCAGCGTCAGTGCTTTGCGAACTCCTTGCCAATTTGGTTGGGGGCCGCTGAGGTGGACGGAGCTCAAGGATTCGCGAACTTGCTAGCGGCAGAGCCTGCTGATGGTGTTAGTCTCGTTCAGTTTTCACAGCTTCTTCCTGGAAATGTTTAGGAATGTGGTGTCTAGTGATATTAAGTTTTTGTCGCCTTTGTGTTCATTTAAACACAAGATGATCCAAAGTCGCAGCTCTGCCATATTCTGCTCCTGATTGTGTTGATCTTGTTCAGTTTTCAGTCTAACATCATGAGCTCTTTCCTGGAAATATTTTTGAGTGTTGTGTCTAGTGATATGTATTACGTTTTTCTCGCCTTTGTATTCTTTCCAAAATGAGATGATTTGAAATCATTTTGTTGCGTGGTCCTGCCAGATTTTATTTCCAAGTTGTTCGCTGTGGTGTGTAGTGATTTTATTATCAAGGAGATCTTCTCTAGTCGTTCTATAGAGTCAAGGAAAACCGTGTTTTGGTGTTTTATTCAATGTTTTGAAGTGGTACCCTTGATATTCCATGCATGTGTACTTGGTCTAGTTTTTTTCGCTTCAATGTGTTGTGCAATTCTTTGTATTTGAGAAAGAAATTGACAGCCACTGATTTTACCGAAGTAGCTTGTGCATTGAAATATTTGAGTGAGCTACACTTATTCAAAACCTTAATTCTGACAATTCCTGTGCACTCTGGAGAGTGAGGTTTTGTGGAGACAACTTTAGAAGCTTGAAGAAAAAACATTCGCGGTTTAGTCGTCTTCATATTCATTTCACCACAAGATGATCCAAAGTCACATTACTTTGTAGTTTTGCTAGATTGTGCTGATCATTGTGGTGAATAGTGATTCTGTTGTCAAGGAGTTTTCAGAAGCCTGCTCCTGTCTTCCTACAGCGTCGAGAAAAACTGTGCTTCGGTGTGGTTAAAAAATGTTTGAAGTGGTACCTACTCTTGATATTCTATGCATCCCAACCCAGAAAGGATTGTCGTAGGATAGTTGGTAGCAGGTCTTGTTTTCATCCCTACACTGAGTTGTGCTATGAATTTGTGTTTCTCATCTTGTTCATACAAGTCAATGTAAATGTGATGATCCTACAGAAAGATGATTTTGATGTTATTCTTATCCTCTAGATTTGGGTTCTATATTTTCAAGTTGGTATTCGGAATATGCTAGAGAACCCATTCTTTGGTGTAGAGTTTTTTATGCTTCCATAACGATTCTATTCTTCGATTTGCAAAAAAGGTTTGAAATGTATTGATGAGTATTGGATTTGTAGTTCCGACCACTCATTTTGAATATCAAATATATACTTTTATACTTTTATATATATATTTAAGGTAAACAGTGTCTCGTAGAGCAAGAAAATTCGTGTTTTAAAGAAGTGTTTGGAGGCGCTCGTACACAATTGTATCAGGAATACCATTTTGTGGTACTGCGTCATGTTATTGTTGGTTTTTACCTGAAGTAGTGTCTTGTGGTTCTAGTGCGATGTCACGAATTTGATTTCTGAGGTTGCCATAATGTCATATTTTGGTATGGATAGATTTAAGAAGCTGAACTGCTCTGGAGGAAAGAACTGATGATGGGGCTAGATTTTTCTTATTTTTATCAATGAACATACGAGTATACCTAGCAGTATGCAGTGGTAGAGTCACAGGTTTCAGGACTAAGTGACAACAACTTTTTAAAACAAAGTCCTAAAACCACTAAATCATTATATGGAAGGACGTGCGATGAAAACTGAAAGATATTGCAGTATAGTTGTGTGTATCCACCAAGGAATATTTCGAAGAACTATGGAATTGAGTATTCTCTTATGTTAATCAAGGATATATATCTTGTTTTAAGTACCAAAAATAGTCAAATCCCATATCTAATAACTAGCCATCAGTCAAATTTTGATATCAAGGGAAATTGTCGATCAAAATTCCACTGGAAATAAAGACTTTTCGTCTACTACAGGACCCAATTTCTTTCAAATTAAAAAATATATAATGATGAAATGAAAAGAAAGGTTATGCTTTAGGCTCGGTTTTAGGGTCGCAAGTTTTCACACAAAGATATATTTTATGGATTAATTTAATTCTCGATCTCTTCACTTTTTGTGAGAAGCGGCTGGTTTATTTTTTACATGCAGAAAAACCCCCTCTTTTTTTATGGTTGTTTTGTCTTGAGCTAGTTCTATCCATTCGCGAGCATTATTGAAGGAAAATCATTATTTATACACAAATCCAATCGAAAAGAGAATCAATTAAACATTCTTCATTTGCAATATCCAACTTGATTGCATCATCATTTTTCGATAAATATAGGATTCCTAAGACAAAAGAGATAGCTCTCTTTCTCATGTTGATATTGAGTTATTAATTAAGTCGTTTGGACTTTTGTTACATAAAATTCCTGAAGATGGAAAATTCATCGAAATGTTGTTCGGGCTTTTTTCCATCATTTTGACAATCATAATATCACATGATATAACCCTAAAACGTATCTCTCGATTTGAATTTCATCTTAATAATTCGATTAATGAAAAATACATTTTAAAAAAATTTCACTTCTCGCGAAAGCGTGTTGTCCAAAAACTCACGATCCTCAAATATAATGGTGATAATGAATTGCCCTGTACTCAAACGAAAAATTCCTTATGGAAGGTCTGCCCAAATTTTCACCATCAAACTAACGTTTATCATTAATTCCAGACTATCAAGGTCAGAATTTCGGCGATAAGTACAAAAATAGATAGCTTGTGAACACAAAGGAACTACCATTTGATATGCGCTAATCGAAAACGAATTTACATGACCTAGCCTCTATATTAATTGTTAATCAAAAGAATATTTCTCAATTACCATCCGATAATGTGTGGTTTCGATCAACCAGTGATATAATTCAGTTGTTTTCCCTATTCTCACAAAATTACCGTTTAAACATTTTCGAGAGCTCGTTCTACATGAACGATTTGCCCAAATGTCTGCAATTTTCTTATTTCAAGCCGAAAATGGTCTCAAACGATAGGGTTTGACTCTTTGATAACGAATCCGTAATCAAATCAATTCTGTCCGTGGGGCCGTCCGGCCGTTAGCACGATATCTTTCGAAGGGATTGTCCTAGAGACTTGAGATTTTCTGGATGAGTTCGGTTCACGAATGCCGCAGTTAAGTAAGTCAACCAGCAAAATCGTACAGGTGTTCCATAAAATATGGCCATTAAAAATTTTTGTTCCTCAATATCTCAGACAAATCGAAATGAAATTTTGCGGCCACATGTCAGATGCTAATTAAAAGCCTCATGCAGAATTTTGTGGCCATAGTGTAAACAGATCCATAATAAACTCAATTGGAATATTGAAAAGTAGAATCTTTATATTTCCATAACAATATATCCGGTTCGAGTGAAATTTATTTTGTGAATGAAGATTGATATACTGAATGCTTAAGCAATATTTCAAGAGGATCGCCTCATAAGAACCATAGAATTTGGTTTTTTTAATTTTCACTTTTTACATATTTCAGTTTTTGAATAATTTCCAGAATATCCGATCGTGCTGAGATTTTGCTTTTATATACAGTGTGTTTCAAAAAAAGGTGATACCCTCTCTAGGATAGATAGAAAATCCAAAAATAATTTTGGTTTGTTCAGTAGAAAATTTTCGTAGCGCCATCCGTATTCAAGATGTATACATATACTATCGAGTTTTTTCTGGAGTACCTTTATGGTATAAAATTGAATGATGTTTAAGTTCAATTGAAGTTTTGTTCAATAAATCTAATATTCAAAAAGTTATGTCCAATACTAGTTGCTACGAACCGTGTAAACAGCGCCCTCTATCTTGAATACGGATGGAGCTACGAAAATTTTTTACTAAACAAACCCCAATTATTTTTCACTTTTCCATTTATCCTAAAGAAGGGATCACCTTTTTCTGAAACACCCTGTATTTAGTATCAATCTCAAACCCCATATACAATTTTTAGGTAATGGTCTTATTACTCCACCAATGAACGATCGCTCAAAAGCACCTGCCCAGGTATTTCTTAATTTTTTTGCAAAGCATCCAGTTGAATTTATGAGTTCTCATCACATTCGTAGTTAATTTACACAGGAAATGGAAGAATGATTTTACAGAAACTTGACTTCCGTTATCGATAAGACCAAGTTCCCTCAGTCTATACAGGAAGTTTTTAGCGAATACCCCGAACTTCTGCCGGAACAAGGCTATTTTCATCAAAAAACACAATACGCATCACTGAAAATTATATCCAAATAACATTGAAATCAATAAAACAAATTTTGCGTTCTCAACTCTAACATTCCTTATCATTGACCTTTCTCGAAAATATGGTAGAAGTTAACTCGTTAGTTGCATTAATTAATCATTTATCGTTCAGTCGAACGTTATACTGGTAATTTTCCGTCATTTAATGAGCAAGGATATCAGCGAAATGTGGATCCAGTGAATTATCTGCTTCTTGTCCCTCTTGTTATATCTATATTAAACGATTAAACGAATTGGTAAACAAATCGACATTGAAGAATCGATTGAGACATCTTTTTTTATTTAATGACAAAAATAATCGAAATGTGAGTAAATAGGAGAGGTGATAAGGAAACTCTTCATTTTTGACAAATTCTGCTGCTACGAATGCAGTTTGTTGAAATATTAAATTTTTGGTCGGGAAAGATTTTATTTCAAAAAAAAATCGAAGCTACTGATTATCAAATATGAATACGGGTAATAAAATTCTACTGAAGAATATAGGCGTTTTCGGATACTTACAATCCGAAAATATACTGGGACTGAAAAAAAAACCATAAAATATTTGGATATGTTATTGATACGAATGTCACTTCAAATCCTAAACCTGATGTGTTCGTAAACTTAGAACCCGGGTCCGTGATCCGAGTAGATTCGTCACATGACCCAATGGATCGAGTTAGTAACCCTGAGTAAGTTTCCGAAAACGCCTTATGTATACATTTTGAATATTAGTCAGTCAGTGTCTTATCTCAGCAATTCATTCAATAGGTCAAATAATATGTCAAATGGTTTTCGAGTTATAGAGTCGTGAAATTTTATAGTAAAAATATTTTTGATACTCGAAATCCTAGGCCGTTAACATGACCACTTTCGGAAGCAACGATTTCGAAATCTGAAAATTTGAGGAAAGAATAGGGCATATAAATAGCAAATAGGAGTGTTCAAATCATAAATGAAGAGAATACTATTACTAGTTCTCAGGATATTCAAGTTTGAAACATCAATTTCGCAATATGAAAAAGAGAGCATAAGCTTTACATCAAGGTTTATGAGTTAGTAATATCCAAAAATTATCAACTACCCTGAAGAAAATCTTTCATCTGGGTTGAATTGTGGAGATTTTCATTTCCCCCCGGGATTCCTATCTGAGTCACATACCGAAACTGAACTGAAGCCGTGCAAATTCTCCTGAGCTGTCCAAAACCGACTTTCCAAATATTCAAAAGAGATACTTCATTTCTTTTCTCCTCTTCAGCAAAGCTACCAAGTGATGATAAAAAAATGAGCATTGAGGAAAACTTTAACTCGATGTTATAGGAGAAGGAAGAATGGAAATAGAAATAAACTACCAAAAACTTCAAAATAAATACCGTCGAATGGTATATAGATGATTCGGAAAACACGAATAAGTGCTGGCGCTTAAGTATACGCTTGGGAGTGCCGGAACAAACTCCATGAGGTAGGCAAGAAATATAAGGTCTTTTCAATCTGGGTTCCCGGACATTCGGGTATCAAAGGAAACGAAGAGGACAATACACTTGACAAAGAGGACACACGAATGTCACTCATTGGCCCAGAACCTTTCTGTGGTATAGGTAGATGTACATATAAGAAAGAGTTTCTGCAGAAGGAGAAAGTTGAGAGGGAAAAACTTTGTCGGAATCTCCCAAGGATGATCATTCCACTAAGTTCTTTCGGAACTTTGAAACAGCAAGGTCCAAAAGATATCTGGATCTTGCTGAGAAACAATTACACCTCCTCACTGGCTGTCTTACAGGACACTGTCGCTTCAGGAAGCACCTGCTGAGGAGAGTAGATTCCGTGGGGAGGAGGAAGAAACCCCCATTCACCTAGTCACGGAGTGCTTTGACATTGCGAGCCTAAGAAGAGAATACCTTCTGCTATAAACTTGTAAGAGTAGGAACTAGCATCGTTGAAACCTTCACAGATATTGGATTTCATCAGATCTCTGGAACTGGAAGGCGAGCTGTAAAGGGCGTGGTCAGCACAGCTCTGTAAGTGGGCACAAAAGACATTGAGGTCACAGTGAACTGTAACCCCTTTTTAAACTATAACTATAAGTATACGGGCCAAGAACCAAGGGTATGTACAGTTAAACTCCTAATCGAGTATTCTTCAGGTAGACATAAATACTGGCAATCGAGAAATGCATAGAAAGAAACCTGGAAAGAAGCTATCTAGAGTGTGATATAGTGATCCATTCTGATAGTAAAGCTGCTTTTGAAGCACTGAACTCCTATGACATGGACCTAATTTAGGAGTGCCAAAAAAACACAATGAAAAAAACAATTGCAATTGCCAGAAAAGGAGACCAAACGCCACTTATTGGCTCAGGCAAATGCACCTATAAGTGAAAGTTTTAGAGATGGGAGAAACTGAAGAAAGTAACTCTGGAGTAGTCGTCCAGGAATGTATCATTCCAAAAAGTTCCTTTGTAACTTAAAGACTGTAAGGCACACAAGGCTGCTATAAAAACACTGAACTCCTGTGTAATCGACTGAAACCTAATACCGGACTGTCGAAACAAACTCAATGAAGTAGGCAAGAAGAACAAGGTATCTTCTGTTAGGTCAGTAAGAAATCAAAGGAAATGTAGATACTAACACACTAGCCAGAAAGAAAGCACAAATGCCACTTACTGGTCCATCCAAATGCACCTATAAGAAATTGATTATGGTGAAGGAAAGAAAGGAACTGAGAAAGAAGCCCTCTGGAGGAATCTTCCAGGAATGGGTCCATTCAAGAGGATCACAAAGTATTGACAGAACATTGTCACCTTTAAAAGGCGTATAATGAGAATTGGCCTAACAGAAACTGACGAGTGTTGATTCTGTGAGGAAGAAGAGAAAACTACCGTTCACTTAGTTACAGAATGCCTCGCCATTCAAGCCTACGCAAAGAAACCAGCTTAAATGTGTTTTGTAGACCTTACACAGGCCTTCGATCGATTGAAGCTTACAGACATCCTAAATGAGCTCAGAGAAAAAGGAATACTAAAATACATCATAGACATCATAGAACAACTCAATACAGACAATGTAACTTCAATAAAAACAAAATCGACATCCACCGGTAAAATAAGAATAAAGTCTGGTGTGAGGCAAGACGACAGCTTGAGTCCATTTCTGTTCAACCTCCTCAAGATCGTATGCTTCGCGGATGATGCAGCGCTCCTAGCAGATACGGAAGACGCATTACAATGGCTACCACAGGCTTTCAAAAGTGAAGCCGAAAGACTCAACATGAAGATCTCTGTTGCAAAAACTAAAAGTATAATAATATCGAGGGAGCCACGTCGATGCAAGCTGGTAGTTGATAACAACATAATAAAGCAAGTTTCAGATTTCAGCTACTTAGGGGTCAAAAGTGTCGTCGTTAGGAAACGGGTGTTGTCAGGGTGCAAGTTAATAAATCAGTCAGGGTAGCGGGTGCCTTGAAATCGTTAATATGGCGAAACCAATGTCTGATCATGACATAAGTATGCGGTTGAGAGCAGAGCCGACACATCCAAAACAAGAGAATGATGCGTACTAACGAGATGAGGACCTTAAGAGCCATAACGGGTAATACATTGAGAGATCATAGGAACGAGTACATCCGAGACGAGTGTGGGATATTGGATGTGGTAAGATAGTCACGTGCAAGAAGAAGATACTGGAATGAACATGTTTCCAGAATGGGCGATGAGAGACTGGCCAAAATTGCACGGAATGGCAAGCCAGCTAATAGAAGACCACCGGGACGCCCTCCAAAAAGATGGAAAGATAGCTGGTCATCAGCATCTCAAGAGGTCACGTGAGGGGTGAAACAAACCTTTGGCTTTCGAAAAGATCAAGAAGACGAAGAAGAAGCAAAGAATGTCTTGGACAGGATAGACTTGGATAGGGCAAAACATGATTTAGCCACCTTGAAGTTCTTTCAGAAACTGGAGTTCATTGATGCTGTAGTGCGTTTGCGAAAACAAGTCGCAGTGGGATGTAACCCCCTCGAACATTGCGGAAATACCACAAGAGTTAAATTCAGCCATCCTGTAAACCTTCCTTATTACTTCCACGTGGCCCTCTAACGCCCACTCTCCCATCAAAAATGCCCAAAGTCTATCATTGTCGCTGCTATTTCGTGACTTGTCTAGTAACATCGGTCGGGTCATTACTTTCACATCAATGACTTGAACTTTACCACTTCCATTTGTGCACAAACCATTAGTACATCTGGTTCCCTCTATACCGAATCGATTTTTGCACTAATTGCAACACCGATTGAATTGCGTTCGCCTGAACGAATTAATAACCACACATGGCATTATCCTACATTTTACATGAGTCTCATTTTCCTCCACTATCGATTTTCCAGTATGTGGGCTCTCGTCTTCTCTTTTATTTATTTCCTGCTATCGTATAATCGACAATCAATATACCTTGTATAAAAATTTGTATTCCGGCTGTGATTATGTTGGTTTTTGTTCAATAAAATTTGCCTTTGTGCATTGCTACTACGTGCTGGTGTGAGGTGGAGCCATTGTTTCAGGAGTTATTGAAGGATCGACGAATTGTCGCGAGCTAGAATGCGAAAGTAGCTCTTTCTGCTGATTATAGTTTGCATATTGCAACCGTTGAGATATTTCTTTCTGTTATAGAGGTTTTATGTACTAATCCCCAATATTCCCTTGATATTTTGCTTTTTATATTTCGGAATTGGACAATCATTGACTGATGAGATTCTCGGTTATTGACATAAAAGCTGCTTCCTACAATTTTCTACGTCTAAATTTTTCTTCTTTTGATATTATGTAAGCTTCACCCATAAAATCCTGTGGTTTTCATTCAAAGCAAGTTGAACAAGCTTCGACTAATCAAGTTGACGATTGGAACATTTGATGGATTGGTTTAGTATTTCCAATATAGACTCTACCGCACTCAAAATGTACTTCATATATGCAGGTTCTTGGTTAGTTGATTTTCATTATCTAGATAAAATCAGGGCGAATCTAACTCAACTCTTAAAGAAAACCTGATAATGAAAATCAACTTATCGAAAACTGTATACATGAAGTACAGTCCGTTCACGAAAGTTTGAGCCGTCGGTTGGCGATGACAATTAGGCATATTCCACTGTGTATATTGAAATGTTAGGTTATGTTGTTTATTTTCTTGTCAGGTTGATACTTATTATATTGATGTTATCAATATTGCATAGAGTTCTCTGATAACTCGTTAGCTCGTCGGACGAGGCCGGCTTCATTTGGCAACGTTGACTTTATTTCACGTTATGACATGAAATACTGCCAACTGCAGATAAATGAACAAACGCCTACTATGCGCTCAAACTTTCGTGAACGGACTATAGGTTCCTTGTGGTAAGGTGGAGCTTATATCAGGGTACTTCATATAATTATGCAGTTTTTGATTAGTTGATTTTATTATCAATACTCTCAGGTCAGGGATAATCCTGATGATGATAATTAAATAACCAAAACTGAATATATTAAGTACCTTGTGAGTGCGTGAGAGCCTATATTGAATAAACTGAACGTACCTAAATGTTCGAATCAAAGAACATAAGAAACTAACTCAACTTGAGATACTGATAAGTCGAGGCTCGTCCAACATGCTTCGAATGAAGACCACGGGCTTTTAAGGGGGAAGCTCTCATAAATAATATCAAAAGGGGAAAAACTGAGACGAAGAAAATTATAGGAAGCAGCTTTCATAACCGAAAAGTACATAAGTCAACCATTTTTTGACTTCGAAAACGTCTGGGCTCCAATACGAAGATCTAGCCTAAGCAAGATCAAATGAATATTTTGATATATGAATAAATCAAAAAGAGGTCGAAGTAATCGATTGTTTTCTGAGAACTATCACTAATGACAATAGAGAGTGACGAAAGTTGCTTTTCTGAGGGTTAAGATTCTAAAGTGGCTGACAAATTCAGGCCAAAACGTTGAACAGATGAACTGAATATAATAGAAATAGACATAATCAATGTTACTAGAAACCTTTTTGGGTTTTCACTCCCAGTATCTGAAACAGAAATAATTAAAGAATTTTTGATTAAGATGAATTGAACAAACATTTTCAAAGAGGGACAAAAGTTGCTTTTCTGAGAGTTAAGATTTTGAAGTGGCTGACAAATTCAGGCTAAACGTTGAACAGATGAACTGAATCACTACATAGTATAAAACAAAGTCGCTTTCTCAGTCCCTATGTCCCTTTGAAACTACGCAACGGATTTTGATGCGTTTTTTTAATAGATAGAGTGATTCAAGAGGAAGGTTATATGTATAATAACATTCATTAAATAGTGGAGAACTACTGTTATTTTGAGGTTTCTAATGTGATGTCGTACCGTGCGAAGCCGGGGCGGGTCGCTTGTATGAAATAATTAAAAAAAAATTGGAAAGCTCCTGCCTAAATCATTGCACTAATTCGTCAGGAGCAAATTGGAACAACACAAAGATCCTAATGACTGAACCTGATAATCATAAAAGGAAAATTGAGGAATCCACAGGTATTTTGTTAGATGAAGTAGATAATTTGTATAATTGTTCTGTTGGAGTGGATCGTATTTGGATTGATTCATTGAAGAAAGAAGACATCAGGAAATGTCAAAATTAAATAAATCAACTTCTCTTTGTATTGTCATTTTCGAATGTAAATTAGGCTGCAAACGAAAAAATACACAATGCCAAAGATTTCACAAGTTTGCCTGAAGAAGGAGTCTGATATAGACACCGAAACGTTTCATTATCCTTTTCATTTATTTCCTTTTTTAGTTTTACTGTCAGGCAACAATTTTTTTCAAAACCAATTTGCCGCTGACAACTTAGTGCATAGATTTAGGCAGAAGCATTTCATCTTAATCAAAATATTTTTAATTATTTCTGTTTCAGAGACTGGGAGTGAAAACCTAAAAAGTTTTCTAGAAATGCAAAATCCTCCCAGATTATATTTCAATCGATATAATCAATGTTATATCTCATATTTTCTTCTGAATTTTTCGAGATACCAAATCATAAGATATGTGTATGTCTGTAGATATTTCACGATACGAATTATTTATTCGTGAAAGCTGTGCCATTCCCATGCGGGCCAACCCTTTATATTTGAGATTTCAATGACCCAGAACTGGTTAGACCGGAATTCTCTTTGCGAATGTTTTTTTTTCGCCATTTAGATTCAGCCCGTGATCGAATGTGAGGTAACGGTATAGACACAGATGTGTGTGAAAGCTATTTCCAAGAAGTTTGGGTCACATTCGTTTCAGATTGTGTTCATTCATTATGTTTGGCCAATTTTGTTTATAGTTTCTGGCCGCTACTTTTCCTCTTACTTCGAACCCGAAAATGCATAACGAGTAGAATAAATCATGCAAGTGATAGGTGTAGTTTAGCCATTCCTATTAGTTTCTAGACATACCATAATAAATTCTACCTCTATTCTAGAGCACTATTTATTTATTGAACGTTGGGAAGCACTATTTGTTTCCAGACGTCATCTGAAATTTTAAGTTGATATTTATACACATTTGATCTTAACAGAGAAATGTAATATTTATTGCTCTGAATAATACTAATACTAATTGCGCCGCAACTGTCAATGAAACAAACTGGTAATAAACGGAATCTAAAGAATTGTTCTACTCAAACGAGTGTTATATCGTTCTGCCCAAATGTCTGTTATTTTCTAATTTTGATCCGAAAATGGTATTAAACGATAGGGTTCGACTCCCTGATGACGAATTCGTGGTTAAATTCAATTCTGTCCTTTTCAAGGGATTGTCCTAGAGACTTGAAATTTTCAAGGTGAGTTCGGCTCCCAAATGCCTCGATTAGGTTCGTTAACCAGCCATATCGTACAGGGTGTTCCATAAAATATGGTCTTTCAGAATTTTTGTTCCTCAATATCTCAGATAAAACGAAACCAATAGAAATGTAATTATGAGGTCCCATGTAAGATGATCATAGAAAGCCTGATGCAAATTTTGTAGCCATGGGAAATTCACTTGGAATATTGGAAAGAAGAATCTTTATATTTCCATAACAAGACATCTGACATCACGTGAAATTCATTTTGTGAACGAAGATTGATATACATACTGAATATTCATGCAAAATTTCAAGAAGATCGCATTATCTGAACCATATAAGAATATTGAAAATTAGAATCTCTATATTTCCATAACAAGATATCCAATTCGAGTGAAATTCATTTGGAGTATGAAGCTTAATATTCATTCAAAATTTAAAGATGGTCGCATCAGAACGATAGAATTGAATTTTTTCAATTGTTTTTACATATTTCAGTTTTTGAATAATTTCCAGAATATTATTCCGATCATGCTGAGATTTTGAATTTACATATTTAGTATCAATCTCAAGTTCTGTACAACATTTTGAGGTAATAGCTTCATTGCATCACTAATGAACGAGCGCCAAAAGTACCTGCTCAGGGATTCCAAAATTTACAAAGTTTGTCTGAAGAAGGAGTCTCATATAAACACCGAAATGTTAGGTAATCTTTTTTTTACTGTTAGGCAACAATTTTTTCAAAACCAATTTACTCCTGATAAATGAGTGTAAAGATTTACTCAGGACCATTTCATCTTAATTGAAATTTTTTAATTGTTTCTGTTTCAGATACTCTGAATGAAAACCTAAAAAAGTTTTCTAAAAACTGTGAAGTGAATTATTTTACATTTGTATACGAGTGTACAGTATGACAAGAAGAACCCGTTATTGAATCAATATTTGAATAGTGACAGAATTCGATCCAACTTATATTAATTTGGTTGAGAGGTTTGAAAATAATGGTCGAATTAATTATAGGTAAAAACTACAAAATATGTTAATATTGAGGCAATTCCTATAAATTTTCCATAATCAAAAATTCTCGGTCCAGTATACAAATTTGAGATGTTTTAATATCGGCAAAAAGGTGTCGCACTAACTCGCTCTTATCTTCCTTTTTGTAATCATTATGCTGAAAAATAATTACCCTTTTTAAAAAACACAATGGGTGAATGAAATTCTTGAAAAAAAATTATTAGCAGTGCCTACATTTTATCCTTGTGTGCATGTAAATGTAGCCATTTCACGGCGAATACCGTCAAGAGCATATCTGGAGATCAATTTCACGAGTCCCCCACAATGCGGGCCTCGTCGACCAGGAGTTTGTCCCTAATATTTAGCTTAACTTTTATGTTTTCAACGTGAGTCACTGGTGCATGAAGGCAATGATCCTTCGCTGCTAGGTATAGCACACCCAAAAAATCTACACCCTAAAACTGTATTATGTAGGCGGCATCACATTTGCATGGTTGCATGACCTATAGACTATATACGGGGGGCAATCGAGAATTCATCTTTGTACAAGGGGAATCTTCTTGCTTTACTTGAATTGAAAGAGTCTAAAATGGGTAGATTACATTGAGATACTTCACAAGCTGCTACTAAGCGAATTTAGTACCTCATTGTAAATTCGCTCAGTGTAATCGTGTTCACAAGCAAACAATCTGAGTGTAGAAAAGCTGCGACTAAAGTTGAAAGCTGGGCTACTTTACACGCTTAATCGCTGGCGTTTTGGCTTGTTGGCATTCAAACAAGCCGATTGTAATCACAGTTGCTACTTAACAATCTGTGATTTCTCATCTACTCGGTTGTTCCTGGTTCTTCAATTTGAAAACGTATTTGACATTTATCTTAGATTCTTGACAACGATACAAACATAAACCTCACGTGGATCCATAAAATGGGTCTATTACATTGAGATGCTTTACAAGCTGGTACTGAGCGAATTTAGAAGCGAGTAAATTAGCTTGCGATGTGATGATTACACACAAAACTGTCTCCACGCAGAGTAGCCAACAATCGAGCGATCCTCGTGAGGTTTATGTTTGTATCGTTGTCAAGGATCTAAGATACATGTCAAATTCGTTTTCAAATTTAAGAACCAGGAACCACCGAGTAGATGAGAACTCACAGATTTTTTTAGTAGCAAATGTGATTACACATGGCTTGTTTACATGCCAACAAGCCAAAAGGCCAGCGATTTAGCGGTAAAGTAGCCTAGCTTTTAACTTTAGTCGCAGCTTTTTACAATCAGTTTGTTTGCTTGTGAACACGATTACACTGAGCGAATTTACAATCAGCTACTAAATTCGTTCAGTAGCAGCCCATTAATGGGTCGATTACTTTGAGATACTTTACAAGCAGTTACTGAACGAATTTAAAAGCGAGTGAATTAGCTTGTGAGATTGTGATGATTACACACAAAACTGTCAACTGTGATTACACACGGCTTGTTTACATGTCAACAAGCCAAAGCGCTAGCGATTTAGCGTGTAAAGTAGCCCAGCTTTCAACTATAGACGCAGATTTTTTTACAATCAGATTGTTGGCTTGTCAACACAGAGGGAATTTAAAATCAGCTAATAAATTCGCTCAGTAGCAGCTTGTAAAGTATCCCAATGTAATCGACCCATAACAAACAGACTGATGTTGGTATCTTAGTCCCGATTTCATTATACCGAGTGTTTAAAAATAACGTTTCAATATTTTGGGGGCTAATTCTACACCTAAAAATGAGTAAAAAGCGTGAACATGGCCAATGCGCTGAAAATCTCATATGGCCAAAAAGAGCCAATGGATTATTATTATTATTTAGAAAATTGATAGGGATGGTTGATACAATTTAAAATGGTTATAGTGGCAAAACTGTGTATTGTATATTGACATTTCTTGTGTCATTTATATTCAGTAGGTTATGCCATTTAACCAAGAAAGACGCACGTTTCTACAGGGCTTAGAAATTGTTGAACTGTTTCATCAAAATCAAAGCTCAATTATGAATACTGAAGAAGAATTCATAAACAATATTATTCAGTTAATTGACGCACAATTCACCTTATTGTGGACAAATTTGAGAGTAACAACTTCGAAAGGATAGGAATGTATCAACAAAGAAATGATCGCACACAAGATAACATTGATTTGGTATTTTGTAGCAGCAAATGTAAGAGGAAGTACAAAGAATCCCTACATTTTTCTGAATCGAATTCTGAAAATTAATACCATTCGAATAACTAGATAACTATCTCAGTAAATCGCAAACAAATCGAAGTACACTTTATATGTATTCACAATTAGAGATAATACTCAGTGGATTTTGATCGAACATTTTCACCATAACTTGTAGAATACAAAAGAAGCAGCGAATAAAATCATACAAGATTAAAAATGTTTATAGATCAGTTGTATAAATAAACTTCAAGAGGATTCAACACATCCCAGATTAGGAAGGGTCGTTAACCTGAACTCTGAGTTGGTTTTCTACACGTATTTTCGTTCATCTCCCTTCATTAATAGAGGAGGATATACAGGGGAAGTATCACATAGAATCGTACTTGCTGTTTTGCGTACATGATATTCCATGGACAGTGTATTGATTGATTTCATGTCCAAATAACAAGAGAAAATGAATATAATTATTTTATCATCCATGGCGAAATATTGATAAATAATTTATAATATTGATGTGAGCCTTGAAATGCAATTACAGAGGATTCGAAACGTTGGCAAAGTATTGACTTATTCAAAAAACCTTATCCAAATTCCCATGAAAACTTTATTCGATATACAATCATGGACGTTGCTCATCAACATTTATGTTGATGTCGAATATTTCTATATAATCCAAGTTTGAGAGCATAGTAGGCGTTTGTTTATTTATCTGAAGTTGGCAGAATTAGCTGTCATAACGTAAAATAAAGTCAACGTTGCCGAATGTACATGGCCTCGTCCGACGAGCTTGATAGTTATCAGAGAACTCTATGCAATATTGGCAACATTGCGTATCAATCTGACAAGAAAATAAACAACATAACCTAAAATTTTAATATACACAGTGGAATATGCCAAATTGCCATGTCCAACCGACGGCCCAACCTTTCGTGAACGAACTATACGTGATATTTTGATCCAATAAAAGAGAAATTAAAATTCATTATTGTTTTAGTAAATTTAATTAGAAATAAGAGGAAAAATTTCATTTATTGTATTTATTCATTTCTCATCTGTTTTTTTCTATCAGAAGAAAATTTTACAAGCAAGCTATAGCGCAACAAAATATTCGTGAACTCAGTTAAATATTCGATATGTATACAATGCAGACATTAAATAAATTCTAAATTAACACATCCTTTTTCTAGATGTAGATATGTTATTGAGGCTTTGGTAATCTGAATTATTCCCGAATACATGGCGATACACGGTCGATGTTATACTATCTAGACATTCACGAAGAATAGAACGGGAACTACAAAGTTATTGAAAATTGTTTTTTTGCAGGTATCCCTGTCGTCAGTTATCTCAAAAATACTAACAACTTGGAAATTTAACATAATGCCACTTATACAGGGTGTCCCATTACTCGACGTCAACCCGGAACCGGGTGAAAAGGCAAGTAATGCTGGTTGTCAGAAAAATATAAAAAAAAATCTAAGTTGCATGATTTCAAAATAATGCGCATTTAAAAAAACACGCAAAATTCCACACCCTGTGACAGTCTTTTCGCTCCTGTTGCCACAAATATCAACTTTTTCCAACTTTTTTCTTTGCTGTGTAACCTTAAATAAAGCTTTTCTAAACTGTAATCAAAATTTTGATACCAGCTGCTCTAGGTTCCATAAAAATAGGGCTCACTTCTCAGAAAAAAAATTCGAAATAAACAATTGCCTAGTTTCAACTGACTGTATTGAAAAAAAAATGTACTACGTAGGTTTGGCATGTTTTTTCAAAAGTTGGCGCATTTAGTAAGGATTCCAAAATGGTATAATACTTGCTTAATTGTAGCTGCCGTAGTTCAAATTTATTTTCGATTGCCTTTGAATACACTTTTTCGTTAACTGCTTCCCAGTAATAAAGTCCAATGGATTCAAGTCCGGTAAACGGGCCGGCCACGAGATTGGTTCAGAACGTCTGATCCATCTTCCGGGAAAAAATGTTATCAGAAAAAAAAATTTTCAGAGAAAATAATTTTCAAGAAAAAATTTTTCCGGAGAAATTCCTCTGAAATTTTTTTTTTCTGGTATCATTTTTTCCCGGAAGATGGATCGGACGTTCTGGTCCAATCTCGTGGCCGGCCCGTTCACCGGACTTGAATCCATTGGACTTTATTACTGGGAAGCAGTTAACGAAAAAGTGTATTCAAAGGCAATCGAAAATAAATTTGAACTACGGCAGCTACAATTAAACAAGTATTATACCATTTTGGAATCCTTACTAAATGCGCCAACTTTTGAAAAAACATGCCAAACCTACGTAGTACATTTTTTTTTCAATACAGTCAGTTGAAACTAGGCAATTGTTTATTTTGATTTTTTTTCTGAGAAGTAAGCCCTATTTTTATGAAACCCAGAGCAGCTGGTGTCCAAATTTTATTACAGTTTAGACAAGCACTATTCAAGGTTACACAGCAAAGAAAAAAGTTGGAAAAGTTGATATTTGTGGCAGCGAAAAGCGAAAAGACTGTCACAGGGTGTGGAATTTTGCGTGTTTTTTTGAATGCGCATTATTTTAAAATCATGCAACTTAGATTTTTTTTTATATTTTTCTGACAACCAGCATTACTTGCCATTTCACCCGATTCCGGGTTGACGTCGAGTAATGGGACACCCTGTATATTGGAGCATGTTAGCCATGATATTATAGCAGAGAATGAGCAGCTAGCACTAAAGTTGAAAGTACACTAAATAAGGTATTTTTTACTGAAGAGAGAGCGTGTGCATAACTATCAATATTTCATCGAAAAAACCATTGTAAAAATAGGACTGATTTTGTTACCTTCAGAATTGTGATATTCTTCTCCTTACAAGGCTGCAATAAGAGTGTTTTCTGCACCTAAACTTTCTCATCTTGTAGCAAATTTATCGCCCTTTCCGAATATGTGGTTAAATTGATAAGACTACAAGGAAAACTGAATAATGATCTTTTTAGAGAAAAAACTTTTCGTGAAATTAAGAGATGTTAAATTGAAGAATAACCGTCAACATTTCGACCATGTGTTATATGACATTTTTTGTTCAAATCACTTGAATAAGTGATAAGTTTGTCCAATCTAAAATTTATGAATTATGAATTGCCGAATTGGTAGAATAATGAAATCAATCAATTGCTCAAAAGCCATTAGAGATAGATATGAATAGTATGACGAAAAAATTCAAGAAGTTACAAGTAATCTAAGAAAGCTTGTATAGAGTACCATACTAAATTTCAATGTTTTTAGTATTTGTTGATATAACTGGCAAAACTGTAACTCTGAAAGTACATATTTTAAATTGATAGAGTAGTAGTTTTTAACCAAAAAACCAAACCAAACCAGTCAATTACTTCGGACGTAATCCAAAGTCTCAAAATCTTGACTTAATCGTGCAAAATTGAAAGACCCAAGTTTATTTTGAAATTGGTTCCAGGTAACCCCGGTCTTAGTGTGTAATTTTTATATGGAATCATTATTGTTTCAGTACATCAAGTTTATTATCCCTCTAATCTAACGATATCGGCTTTCTATTTTCTATTAATTCTTACTATTAACTGTTATATGAAATTCTTGAACCTCTACGTTTGGTTATTATTTGGTCGACCGCTTTCACTAATCGCTTTTATAGGGGTTTGTCTGTATAGGGGTTGCAATTTGGGTTTTATGGTGGAAAGGCCTGAAAGGCGTATATTTCACCACCGTAAATAATGCCGAAAAGCCAGTGGTCGTTCCGAAAAGATATAAAAATCCCATAACTCCAATCGTTTCTATATACTTGGTGACTATTTGGAGGACTTTTGTAGCTTTAAAGTATTTTATTGTCTTGAAACAACCTATTTAAATGCAAAAGTTACGGTCTTTCGTCAGAAAAATGGAAACAAAGAGTCCGTTTATATTTTTGTCCATAAAAATGAATATAAATTTGAATCTGAGTCTTTTATAAACGCTAAATTTTTGGGGTTCCAGACGGCATACAAATGAGAGAATTCACAAGATTTACAATAGGGAAAACAATGAGAAAAACGGATATAACACTTTTTCATGGGGGAGGGGGTTAATATCAATTTTTCTTATAGCATATTTTGAAAATTGTCATTGTTTTCAAAATTGGGGAAATCGCTAATCTAAAATCATTGCATGAAATATTTTGTCTGTACTACGTTGCATAGCTTTTTCTTCGGGTTTTCGATACTCATGGAGAGAGGGGGTAATAGGGTTAAATTCGACCTTGGCCAACCTCTCAAAATACACAAAAAATCACTTTCCTCTTCTATGTAATACATCCATTTACATTAATAAGCATATACTGAAAATCCTGACATCTAATATTTTCACGATATGCTTCTTAAGTTTCAAGCATTCGAAAAAAAGTAGATTCATTGCATAAAAAATGGAAGTGATTTTCGATGTATTTTTAGCAGTCATCCGGTCTTATGATACTCTTATATTGAACACGAGAACATTGAGCGAAATGAAGAAGCTGATGCCTTATAAAAAGAGAAGCAGCACTCCCATCAGACAGACAATGTATTTGTCATTGTGTTGATCGATCATATATCATAACTTAATCTATCTGGCATTGGCTACATGGATTCTAATTGATTTCACTGCAGCCTTTTAGTATCTGGCAAAATAATGACAAAATAATCATAAATAATTCATTATTAAAATCAGTATTAATAGAATAATGAAAATAAATTTGGTCTCATGAAGTTTTATTCAAGAAGTTCAGGCTTATTTCAGCAAATTCTCTTCTCCTATCGAAATGAACCCAGTGTCCAGCGCCATCTATAAATTTGAATTCAGATTTAGGAAATATTTTCCGTATTTGAGAAAATTCCCTAGGTTTCAAATATCCGGAATTTGTTCCCCCTATAAAAATTGTTGGTCCTTCATAGATTTGATCTTCTTTGGGAGTTATTTTTTTAAGATCGTGTAGACTGGCCGCCAATGCAGATAAATTAACTCTCCATTGAAAAGATCCGTCGGAATTTTGTACCAAATTGGTTGTAAGGAATTTCCTTCTTGATCTATGTCTTATTCCAAATTTTTGAAGTTGGAATTCGGCAGCGGCTCTGGCATTGGACATTTGGATACCTGGAGGTACGTTTACCCTTTCCATGGCCTCCAGATAACTTTTTAGATCTCCCAAATTGTTGCCTATAGGAGAGAAGTCGCATACCAAAAGTTTTTCTACTTTGTCTGGATATTTCAAGGCAAATGTCATTGCAGTGCCTCCACCCATTGAATGACCCAAAAGACTAGCCTTTTCTATTTCAAATTTATTCATAAAGGTGTCCAAATCTTGACTCATTTCTTCGTAAGTATGTTTAGGGTGATGGAAGCTCTCTCCATGGTTTCTTGCATCGAAAGCTATGATTTTCCTATTTGGATTTGTCTTTGCTTGATAAATTGTACAGAGAGAGGACCAGTTAGACTTTGAACCGAGTAATCCATGAAGTACTATGAGTGGTGGTCCCTTTTCTTTTGAGTCCGTTGATTCGTAGCTAACATAGGCTAAATTCAAATGTTCTTGAGATTTGTTTCCGACTTTAAGGGAGAAGTTTCGCAAATAAGATGAATTGATGATCTCGGTGTTTATTATATGACGGCAAATCATTTTTCACGTCATGATCTGTCATCGAGAATTCGTGACGTTCTACAGAAAAATTAGATTGTCAATCTGTTGAACATTCTTCTTTCATTTTAAATTTCAATTGCCAACAAAACAACAGTAATTATCCAAAGAAATGATAAACAATTTCTACATGGAAAAAAACTAATTTTCAAATTACCTATGCAGAAAGGTCCAGAATCTCTGAATATTGTATGCACCAAAACACTTTGAGCGTCAATTTCTAATAAAACATAACTGATCTTACTCATTGAGGCTATTCAAGAAAATTAGCCTCTCTTTCATTTCAATTCAGCAACATTCAGTGAAAACGTATTTTGACGAAGAGTTCAAGCATGGTCGAACCACGTGTCGCTAACAATATCCCATTTCACCCCATTTTCTCGATACTTTCCACCATCTTTATCTCTTCAAGGCACCCGAAAATTGATGGTTCTTACCTACCTGTTATATTCCTAGTTCGCGTATAGATTCCTATCGCATTCAGAAAAACGCTCATCTAGTTCCGAATTAATTTTTCTATCGACAAGAAGTTGATGATTTCTGAAGCCTATAATTTCGTATAAAACAAGTGGTTTTGAAGAAGCTTTCCTGCCAGAAGCCCTCCCTGTTAATAGCTAGATAGACATCAGCAGTCAATGTTTTGCGTCGTAGCTGTATATCATGAAAAATTACCTATATATATATATATATTCTTTTGAATTGAGAGCTAAAAAATACAATACATGAAACAAAAAAGTCCCTAGCTGAGGTTGGTGCATATACGAAGCACCTTGCGAGTGTGGTAGAATATATATTTTAGAAATTAATTGTGCTCCATATATGTCCGAATCGGAAAACAGGGGAGATGCTGATAAATCAAAGCTTGTTCTACATGGTTTGAATTACAACCGCAGGATTTCATGGGGGTGAAGATCCCACAGTATCGAAAGAAGAAAAACTGAAACGTAGAGAATAAAAAGAAGCAGCTTTTATGTCCATTGCCTAGAATATCATCACTAAACCATTTGTTGATCCCGATCAATCTGGGCTCCAATAATAAGACCCAGCTCAGAAAAGAACAAGTTAATTGTTTGACAACTATATCAAAGTCATTGATATCGTTTTCTGTGGAAAAGGTTTCGAAAGCTGCTCATCTGAAAGTTTGTAAAGTTTTAAATGTTCTCCTGACGACGGCTGGCCAAGGGTGGTCGAAACATTCAATACAGAAAGGATAATTATGGAAATAGCTCAAACAATATTTGAAGAAAAATATCTACATATGTTTTCAGTGCGAATATTTTTTTTGTATTTGTTCCATAGCGCCATATGCCTCTCTTGTGAAGTATTTCAGGATTATCCAATCATTTTGGAACTCCCTGTATAGAACTATCGCTAACAATGTCCCATTTCACCCCATTTTCCCGAAACTTTTCACCATCTTTATCTATTCAACACAAACGAAAATTGATGGTTCTTACCTACCTGTTATATTCCCAGTTCGCGTATAGTTTTTTATCGCATTCAGAAAAACGATCATCTTGTTCAAAATTAATTTTCTATCGACACGAAGTTGATGATTTCTAAAGCCCATAATTTCGTATAAAACAAGAGGTTCTGAAGAAGCTTTCCTGCCAGAAGCCTTCCCTGTTAATAGCTAGATAGACATCGGCAGCCTATCTTTCGCGTCGTAGCTATATATCAATGGAAAATTACCAAATATTGCATATACGAAGCACCTTGTGAGTGTGGTAGAAGCTATATTTTAGAAACTAATCGTGCTTCAAATGTTCGAATCAAAGAACATAAAAGATTAGCACAACAGGGAGATACTGGTAAATCAAAGCTCATTCAACATACTTCGAATTACGATTACGACCACAGGATTTCATGGGGTGAAGATCCCACAGTATCGAAAGAAGAAAAACTGAAACGTAGAGAATAAAAGAAGCAGCTTTTATGTCCATTGCCTAGAATATCATCACTAAACCATTTGTTGATCCCGATCAATCTGGGCTCCAATAATAAGACCCAGCTCAGAAAAGATCAAGTTAATTGTTTGACAACTATATCAAAGTCATTGATATCGTTTTCTGTGGAAAAGGTTTCGAAAGCTGCTCATCTGAAAGTTGTAAAGTTTTAAATGTTCTCCTGACGACGGCTGGCCAAGGGTGGTCGAAACATTCAATACAGAAAGGATATTTATGGAAATAGCTCAAACAATATTTCAAGAAAAATACCTACATATGTTTTCAGTGCGAATATTTTTTTGTATTTGTTCCATAGCGCCTTATGCCTCTCTTGTGAAGTATTTCAGGATTATCCAATCATTTTGGAACTCCCTGTATAGAACTATCGCTAACAATGTCCCATTTCACCCCATTTTCCCGAAACTTTTCACCATCTTTATCTATTCAACACAAACGAAAATTGATGGTTTTAACCTACCTGTTATATTATCATTTCGCGTATAGATTTCTATCGCTCTCAGAAAAACGATCATCTAGTTCCAAATTAATTTTTCTATCGACACGAAGTTGATGATTTCTAAAGCCTATAATTTCGTATGAAACAAGAGGTTCTGAAGAAGCTTTCCTGCCAGAAGCCTTCCCTGTTAATAGCTAGATAGACATCGGCAGCCAATGTTTCGCGTCGTAGCTGTATATCAGTAGGAAGAAGAGGGCAAATTCGGTGTAATGAACGGAAGTGGAGGCTATAACAGGCCTCACTTCCGCTGCGTTGTGTAAGTCTATTATATAAATCGTCTGCAATATTGAAGACTTGCCCACGTTTCGGTTTTTTGACGATGCAAATTTCCTAGCCCCCCCTTTCCGTTGGCTGTGACGGTTGAAAAAGTCAATTTTATGCGCAAAGGGCGGTGAAGTGTTACGGTGTGGATTTATAGGTACTCTTCAAATTAATATATTGATATATTAAGCAATTATCACTGAAGTTTTCAGCAGAACCTAAGAAATCGTACCTTATAGATAGAGGCGATTTCAATTGAAAAGGTTAAAAAAGTTAATCAAAAATTCAAGAGAAGCCCTAAGCAGGTGTTTTTGAGCGATCCTTAATTGGTGAAGTAATAATGCTATAACCTCAATATTTTATTTTTTATTTTGTAAATGACTTGAGATTCATGCTGAGTATATGAATGCGAAATCTCAGCACGATCGGAATTATATTCTGGAAATTATTCATTAAATAAGTAATTGAAAAAAAATTTAATTATATGGTTCTGATGATGCGATCCTCTTTAAATTTTGCATAAAGATTCATTATATTAATCTTCATGCAAACATTTTCACGGATGTCTTGTTATGTAAATAACGTACGTTCAAAAAAAATCGTGGTCAAGTAAGCTGTGGATTCTATTTTTCCCCTCATAGACTCTTAGGAAAAATAGAATCCACAGCTCACTTGACCACGAATTTTTTTGAACTCACGTTATAAAGATTTTTCTTTTTGTGTATTTCAATTGAATTTTGCTCAAAAAGTAATTTCCAATGTGTTAAGATATGTTTTTTTCATATGACAGAGTGTGTTAAATATATGCTTGTCCATTTATTCACTTAAAATTTTAAGTAATTAATTTCTAATTGAATTGTGAAAATGCAATTTCTGTACTCGTAAGTTCAAACTTCGTGTAATTTTCTACTTTCAAGTTTTCCTCCTTTTGATATTATGGAAACTTCACCCTATAAAATCCAACAGTCTCCATTCAAAGCATGTTGAACAAACTTTGACTGTTCACTATCTCCAGGTTGCGCTAACACACTGAAAAGGTACTTTGTAACTTCGTATATGCAATTTTGTTGAATTGATGTTCTTTTTAGCCCAGATAGTATTTTGAGTCTCAAATGCTGTTCTTTCTCAAATTGATTTTATTCATTTTTTTAGTCTAACATATTTTTCTCGAATAAACCAATACGTAGGTATGCAGCAAACCATATGAATAACTAGATTTTTTTAAAAGAAATATCCAGCTCAAAATTAATCAAAAAATTTTAGGATATTTGAGTGCTCAAAACATGCCCATAACCTATCTGATTGCGAAGATACTGTGATACTGAACGAATGTAGAAGAAGCAAATTTGACTGAATCAAAAATATTGTTCGGCATTTTTGCATATATTACTCTCATTAACGCCCAGCAAGGATCATTATTAGTGTGATACCATGGAATGATGGAATCAATATAAAAGATATGAAATCTTGAATGCAGTAATTCAATTCCACTCCAACAATACTGATATGTAATGGAATAAATATATATTCCATTCCAAAATACAATACATGAAACAAAAAAGTCCCTAGCTGAGGTTGGTGCAAAAAGGGGTACCATACTATTCTGCCGTATGATACCAGAGCACAGGGAAAAACCTCAGTAGAAAAACCCCGCCTCGCCGTTTTTACAGAATTGAAACTTAAAACAATTCAATTAAATACCTTCAATATTTAGATACAAAATACTTAATTCATGCTCTTGAGCCAGGAGGGTGTTTTAAATCACTAAATAGTGGTATTTCATCCTAAATATCGAATTCAATTTCAGGAAAATGATGAAAAACGTGAGGACAACTGAGTGCAAAAATCCAAATGAAATAATATGCGTCTCTTATGCTGATTTCAAAAAGGTATAAAGGATGCCCATAACCTATTTAAATGCGAAGATACTGTTGTTAATATGCAAAATAAACAAATTCAAACGAATAACGAAGAACTGAAGATGATGGTCTATACAAAAGTTTTCTAACCAGACAAGTAGATTCTAAAATATTGTCCACCATTTTTGGTTATAACTCTCATTAGCAAGGATCATTAGTGTTTTACCATTGAATCACTATAAAACACTTCAAGAATATTGATACGTCTATATAAATTAATTCATATTATTGAATAATTATTCACGAAATTATAGTAAAATAGCAATATCGTTCGTGCAAAAATTCTATGCTGAACTGAAAATAGCAATGAATCAATGATGTAACTTTTCGTCTTCAGGATTCACCAACTAATTCATTCAACGTCTGACAATTAGACGAACAGACGGGCATTGTTAGACCCATTTAGTCATTTAATCGTGAGAAAAAAAGCCTCCGCCTAGGACGAATTAAACGAAAATGAAACGAAGCAGACTGCGTCCATCTAGGGGCCGGTATCCGATGTCATTTTTTATTCCCCCATGTTAAAAATAATGCCATTTTTATTAGAAATTCAGTACTAGATGTGGGCTATTCTTCGCTTCGCTGTGGGGTGTTGAAATGGATCGATAGGTATGAATAATTCAGACATTTTGGCAGCATTTCACCTAATAAAATGCAGTCGGTCATGCAATATGCGGGTGTTTGATGCGAATGATTAAGAAAGTCACTTTCGAATCGATAATAGTGCACCCTTAGCAATTATTTCTCATCGAAATTTTTCGGCAAATTGACCTAGACATTAGTGTAATCAATATTAAATTTCATATAAATATGAATACATTCCGAATAATGCATATTCATGTTTCATTTCGATGCCAGATTCATGAAAATAAAAACTAACATTGTTGAATAACAGAAGTCATTTTAACAAACTGCTCAGTGTACAATCTATGGGCCTGTTCACTTACAGAGTGCCACTCAACTACAAGCCTGCGCAAAGAATATCTTGGACAGATACTGAGATACTGGCGTTTATTGGGGCTTTGGAACTGAAGGGCAAGCTGAAGCACAGTTGCGAAACCAGCCCTTAGGGGGTCAGGGTAATGTAGCCCTTTCAACAATCCTCAAGGGGTTTCCAAAGATCTTATGGCAATCAAGTCGTTGGTTTGGATTGGGTTGATAGTTTAGGATACAAATTAATTGGAATTTGCATTAGTATAACAAAATTTCATTACTCACCTGATTGTAGTCGTATAACTTGACATGACGATTTGACAGGAGTATCTGAAAAAAAATTGTCAACTTAAAAAAGCTATTTATGATATAAGTGTTAAAAGTGACGTTTTATTTTGTGAGTGAAAAAGTTTGTGAAATGAGCGGAGCGAATTGAACAATTGCACGAACAAAATGAAATCACTTTTAACACAAATACCATACAATGTTTTTTTGTACAACTGCCCTATTTTGATGATGAAATGGGCGAATTTGCAATGACAATGAACTTCAAAATGATATGAGTGTTAAAAGTGACGTTAATTAACGTGGAAGCGTGTTAAAAATATTTTTTCCGTCGATCTCAAAATAAAAGGTGATTTTAGTGTGTACGAAATTGATCATTAATGACCCATTCTAATGCTCAACCGTGCACAAAGTATTCAGAAGCACTAATAGAAATGTCAAAACTGTACTGAAACATAGATACATAGAAATTTTATTATGTCAGATGTAAGTCTCGTGCAAAATGAGAATGTGTTTCAATCAAGAATTCATACACAATTCATAATGAAATCGTCGGCAAAATCTTGTAATCAGCTCGGTTATTAATCGAGCGACTAATGGTCTCGAACTATTAACGCGTGAGCGGAGCGAATTAACCATTAGTCGCTCTCTTTAATAGCCTAGTTGAATAAATAACTATTTCAGCCGAGCTCTGAATAAAAGATGATTTTAATGTGTACGAAATTGAATATTAATTACCAATTTTAATGCTCAATTTATGCTTTATTTTAATGTGCAATCCCCATGGCAACCGCACACAAAGTATTCAGAAGCACTACGAGAAATTTCAAAACTCTATAAGAACATAGAAACATAGAAATTCCATTATGTCTTGTGCAAAATGAAAATGTATTTCAATCAAAAATGTATACACAATTCATGTTGAGATCGTCGGAAAAATCTTGTAATCAACTCGGTTATTAATCAAGCGACTTATGGTCTCGAACTATTAACGCGTTCGCTCCGCTCAAGCGTTAAAATATCTTGACCATTAGTCGCTGTCTTTAATAACCTAGTTAATTAAATAACTATTGATGATTGATATTTGGTTTTTCTTATTCCGAAATTTTATAATTTTTTATTTACCATGGAGTTTTCTTCAGTTTCACCATAATTAGTCAACCCCATAAAATCTAGGTCATTCGAACCAAACCTCACAAAATTCGCCCCATAATTGAATTATACAACCCTCTATTCTTTTATTTCCCAATTCTATCTACCTGGCCGATTTCTTACCCCCGCAATCAAGGTGAGGCAATCTGTGCGAACTGTGAGTCTCAACCCCATCATCCCTTCCTGGTTAGATTCATTAGGTATAAAACTGGGTCGTGAAAGGGTTATGGGAACCAAGGGCACCTGCAGAACGCCTTCCTACCACTTCAGATTTACCATATGCCCAGATGAGTTTTTACATCAGTTTTTTTCACGGATTTGACATGTTTCGAACCGTCAGTGCCACTCTAACCTTATGTCTCTGCGATAACTTCCATATGGTATTTGGAGAAGGCTAATTTAAGGAACGTCACTTAGAAATCGGATACCAGATTTTGTCTCGAACTTTTTGATATATAATTGAAGCTGTTTAACTCTTTAATCATCAATTTAATAATCATTGATTTTTTGTGAATAAACGAATAAACCTCGAAGGAAATAAGTCTGAAAGGTAACTATGTGAAGTCTGAAGCTTTGGCTAACTTAATGAGTTTCAATTGGGCACTTTGAACTTCAAGAAATTTTTTTCTCAGAGCTCTTTGTGAACTTGAAAAGACGTCTTAAAACTAGATTTCGGAGTTAAGGCTTAGCGCTATCATAAAACTATCGTTCTAAAATTTGGAAATATAAATTCTCTTTTTTCATGATAACCATCTATCGGCAGGATTGCAAGAGTGCTATTCTAAGGATTATTGCATACGTGAAGTTATCGAACAACAACATCTGATACTTCATCATTCAACTAAATATGTGAAATAGTTCTCAAGATATTCTAGTTTCTCGAAATAAGTCCTGTAGGAGATATTTTAACGAAACCTTCATATGAATGTTTTATAACAACAGAATATTTATAAAACCTCAGCTATAGTTTCTGAAAAATTTCAAAAATAACATTTGAAATGAACATAACACTGAAATTATATAATCCAAATAGTCCATCCCATTAACAAATTCACATCTATCTGAAAATTTCGTCTTATATAGGGATTTCAAATTTCATTTTTCGAATATTTCCATAGAAATCCGATAGGGTTGAAATTTCACATTGTGCTGCTCAAAAACAACGATACGGGACTTGTCCAAATTTCGTGAATATATCCAAAATGGAAAATAAAAAAAAAATCACCATACTTCAGGAAGTTGTAGACAAAATATATTGCTGAAATTTGGATTGTTCATATAGTGCGTCGTTAAAATGAAGTATACGGAAATTAAACCCTCCAGTCTTTTTGCAAGAAAAAAATCTAATGTTTCTTATTCTTAAATGATATACATTTGGTCATAAACATCGAAATAATTTTTCTATCACACCTGTAATTTTAACCATAGCAACTGATGTATATTAGTGGAAATTTTTTCCTCTTAGGTACCCAAAGATTATTATCATAAAGTTTGCCATTAGCTCGAAAAAACTTTCAGTAATAATTTAACCTCTACTAGTATTACTAGTGAAAACATATCTACACATAACTTAATAATTATTATTATTAATAACCAAGAGTTGAGGAAAACCTATAAACTCAAAAATGCATATATACAGGGTGTCCCGTAATTAGACCGACAAACTTCTAGTGGACATTATAGATCGTATTTTAGACAGATTCGACCCAAATCATATATGTAATACCAAATTGCTTCGTTAAGGAGCTAGTGCCCTTTGAAGATGACGTCCTGTCCACACTTTTTGCCACATATTCGCAAAACGGAGTCACATAAAGTGCTGAAAATTTACACATTGGCTAATATCAGAAATACGCATCGATTAGATTGAGTGCATGGGGGGGGGGGAGGCGAAGGGTATTTTTAGTTGAAACTTTTTTAACTTTCATTATTTCGCGAGATTTACATCATATTCATAAACTCTGATGTTTTTTTGAAAAAAGATGGTCCTGTATAATAACTCCCAGATGCACCATTTCTAAAAAAAATAGATTTGAAATTTCTCTCTTTTCACTAAGTACTCAATGTACACTTTAGTTTTGAATTTATTTTCACTTGATATCTTTTTTCAAGAAAAAACATCAGAAATAATGAATATGATGTATACCTTGCGAAATAAGGAAAGTTAAAAGTTTCAACTAAAAATACCCTTCGCAACCCCCCCCCCAAATGATACGATTGTGCTTGACATGAAAGAAATGCACTCAATCTAATCGATGCGTATTTTTGATATTAGCCAATGTGTAAACTTTCAGCAATTTATGTGACTCCGTTTTGCGAATATGTGGCAAAAGTGTGCACAGGACGTCATCTTCAAAGGGCACTAGCTCCTTAACGAAGCAATTTTGCATTATATGATTTGGGTCGAATCTGTCTAAAATATCATCTATAATGTCCCCTATAAGTGTGTAGGTCTAATTACGGGACACCCTGTATAATAGGAATGCATAGAAATATCAGTTTCATTGGGAAATACCAACTCCAACTTTCCACTGTAGTCTGTAGATTTAAGATTAATAAGACCAATAGTTCTCAGGATATTTGAATTATTTACTATTGCTTTCCCACTATGAACAAGGAGGCAAAAACTTCTGTCTTCACGTCAGGTTTTTTTTCGATTTTTATTCTTGATAAATTCGGAAATTGTGTACCTAATCGTGGAGGTAAAAAAAGGATTTTTTAACGTGATCTTCATTAGGAAACGGCGAGTATCACGTCGAATCTAAAAAAACGTCTAGTATGAAACTCTCCTACCGTATCTTTCCCAAATTCTCAACATTCAGGTCAAATCAAATTTCAAAAACCCTTTCAACCCTTCCATTCGCGCAGAGGTAGACTCACCAAACACAAAAGGGGTTGAAAAGAGCAGGTAGTTCGATCAAGGCACCATGATGCAGATTAATTGAAATCCGGCCTGGATCCAATCTATTTTTCCATTTTGCCTGGTTCATCATAGCTGAAGGTTTGACCTAGTTTATGAGGAAATGTAAATAGCTATCGTCATTTTGTTTGATTACGACGACCCTCCCGCTGTATTAGCAGATGTCTGCACACAGGTGACTGATGCTTTTGACATCATATTAGCGATTACGATGCGTCTACAACAGTTGGAATCTTTTGATGTAATCTTAGTCCGATATCAAAGCGCACAGTATCCTCAATTAAATTTTTGTTAATTTTGTAAAGGGTTGAGCGGCCGCTGTTGGTCCCCTAAACTAACGGCGGCCAAATTTTTGTGTGATCTCTGTCCAATCTGTGTTTTCCTTCGAAATATTTATTCAATATCAACCACTTGTTCAATAGCTCGAACGTTGCGTTCAAAAAATTGGAATTAATGTGAACATCGCATTAAAAAAATGAACAATGAAAGCAGGGAATTAGATGAGTCGATTGAAGTTAAGCAATATTAAACTCATACATTGGAGCTAATCTCGTCAACATTCAAAGATCATGTAAGGTGGTTTGGTGTAGGAGTTCAAAACAATCAGTTCAGTAAACATGCCGGTACATCTAGTACTAAAAGACGCCTGATCTGCCGAGAACATAGACGCGATACGTCAAAGTGTGCAGGAGAACTAGAGACACTCAATTCCTGGCCGAGTGAAAACTTCGACCTTTTATTGACACCAACATGAAATCAAACAACACCAAGTGGACCAAGTGTGACCAAGCACCCAAAAAAGTTACTTGTTAGTGTGGATTTTGGGCTAGCGGGATCATTGGGAAATGAATGGAGATGATAATTGACGTGAATGTTGGTTCGAGCAGGACAGCACTACGTGCCATAGCAGAAGCCACCTTGGACGTTTAGGAGAACGATTCAAGGGTATGCTCATTTCCCGCAGAGAAAACGAGAATTGTCCAATAATAATTGACTTCCAAGACTTGTTCCTATCTTCTCAAATCACAATTCTGTTTACCACTGATTGTATAAAAATTTCAATGGTATATTTAAAATTTTCATATATACGATTTTAAAAATCTATTTAGGTTCAAATGAAATCAAAGCATCATGAACCTTATTTTTCATATAATATCAAATTCTAATAAATCAAGAAGTTCGTTTCATCTAAATTTATTATTATGATTATTTTCATTTGAAAATTGGGAATGAATACTATACGCACCTCATTAGAATGTTAAAAAAAACGATTGGATCTAACTGAATTCATTTCATTACCTTAATTAAGCAGAAGACCCGTATAAACCGGAATTAATTTTTTTCGCTGTCATGGGCCTATCGTTATTTCTAGGAATCGTGTATAATATAAAAAAGGAATTTGAATGTGGGTGAAAAAAGCATTGAATCTTTTTCACTGTGAGATGCTCATCTATCTAGGAGAGAAGAGAAGAGTTTTTGAAGAAGATATTGGCATCGTGAACTTTATTGTTTTTTTTTAGTTCAGTTCAGTTTGATGATAACAATTTTTTACTATTGAAGTTCACTTGAAATTAAAATAATTCCTGCTCTTTTTTATACTTTTCAACATTGAATATATATACTAAATAATAATAATTCGTTACATTGCAAATAATTATTTTACCTCTTATTGCTTCGCCAGTCTTAAAATTTTTGTTGTGCTAAGGATTAATATTTTAATTAATTACGGAATGATAAACGAGAGTCTCATTCATATTCGGAGCTACAAATTTTTCAGAAAAGGTGTACTGATATGGTAGGGGTTGATGAACTTGAATACTCTCGGTATATTTGCAATGATATCTTGTTATCAAACTCTTGATACTAATCGAAAATGTTTTCAATTTTTTTATTCACTGAATTTTTCACATTCGCTGTAAGTTGCGATATTACAATATAATTTTTAGAGTGTTTCGAGCGCGTTTGAACTAGCATCAAACGAGAGAATCACAAATATTGTCTGAATAAAAATAAATTTTAGTAACAAAAAACACATAGCGATTTTTTTTATGAAATTAGAAGTGAAACTCAGTGTATATTTGTGTATTTCTGCTTCTCATCTTCTTCTTCTTCTTCTTCTCATTTCTCGTAGTAATTCATAACAATAAGTGGTCAATTTCGACTTAACGAGTGAAGTGCTTAAATTCTTTGGTGTATCATATTGAATCAAAATCTGCATCAACAATGATTTCAAAAAACTTAATCGTGAAATCTACGTTTAGTCCGTTCACGAAAGGTTGAGCCGTCGGTTGGCTATGGTAATTTGGCATATTCCACTGTGTATATTAAAATTTTAGGTTATGTTGTTTATTTTCTTGTCAGATTGATACGCAATGTTGTCAATATTGCGTAGAGTTCTCTGATTATTAGCAAGCTCGTCGGACGAGGCCGGGTACATTCGGCAACGTTGACTTTAATTTTACGTTATGACAGAAAATACTACCAACTTCAGATAAATAAACAAACGCCTACTATGCGGTCAAACTTTCGTGAATGAACTATAACTATGAATTATACATACATAGCAGTAGTATTTCCGATTTAAGAACCCTGCAGGATTTGATCATTTTTTCGACTTCGAATTCTGTAAGATACATATGAAAACGAAAGACGTAATGATTTCACTTGATTCTAATGAATATTCAAAATAATATGTATATAATTGATTCTTCTAAACTATACGATGAGATCGTAAAATAGGTTGAACTAGATATAATTCTATTTAAGTTCGAGTTATGTCGATATAACTGTGTAAATTGGGTATTTTTATTCGTAATTTGTTATTGTTCACGACTAGACTTCCGAAAAGGAATAAAATCATAAAATCTAACCATAAAAACTGTGTGAATCTGAGATATTATAGTACATATCATTTTGCTTGACAAGATACGGCATAATGAATAAAAGAAAGATTTTTTAAAACTTCCAAATCATTCTAAAATCTCCCATCTTTCAGCAGTAATATCAGCTGCATCAATAATTAACCAGAATTCCTGTCTAAAAAATTATACCTGATTTTCTTAACCGCTGAATTTTAATTCTGAATAAACCCTCGATAATCTTCGCGCTACCTAATGATCAACCCCGAGGAAATCTTCCCAGACATGCACTTTCCTAGCCGAAATTCGAAATGAGGGGGACGAATTGTTGGAAGTTGCAGGTGCATGATTCTATGAAACCCTTCCTATTCGAGTATAAATTGTGAACCTGCTTCTTGGTCGTTCCTAGACGAGTCCACCTGTGTAGAAAAAACGGATGAAATAGGTTTCGAAGATACCGACCGGTTTGATATTGTATAATTAAAGTTTCTTCTCAATGTCATACGTCTGGGGTAAAATGTTGACCGTTTTCACCTGCAAAGATTTTTTGGTCTTCAATGAAAGCTGCAATGGAATATCTTCGGTAAAAATATTATGATGTTGTGGAGTGGAACCACGAATCGAAATTATATTTCCAGGAGAAAATTAAGAAAGGCGACAATTCAAATTTGAATATTTCTATTGGTATCATTCATAAATACAACTTTCGTATTGATTCAATTCTCAAAATTTCTGTTTTCCCAATATGGATATCCTTGACTCGAAGTTTGAATGACGTTTCTTAGCATACATATTGGTTTGATTGATGTCAACGATATTAATGTTGTAGTAGTAATGTAGTATTGTTACAGATCATTTGTAGATAGATTTTCAGTAAATCTGATAATCCGACAGAAATTATGATTTTTTTTTCTGATCGAATCAATATTGAGCCATATCGCCTTAGTTACCATATGTCATAACACACTCATATTTCCCAAGGGAAATATGAAACGTCAAGTCTTATTGTCCCAAGGGAAATATGAAACGTCGAGTAATATTTTACTAAAAATAGTATAATATGCAACCTTATACATCAGAAAAGAGTCATTTGGAGCTTCTATCAAAATTTCTTGATCTGCTCCCGGGACAACACTGCTGATTTTTTGGGAACGGATCCTTTATATTTGTTAACAAATACTTCCACTTCATCGAATAATTTGACATTCGTTTTTTCCTTCAAATGTAGCATGGATCTTAACATAGATAATTTTGGCCATAACGTGTTTGGTGAATATTCCTGCAACAGGAGATCGAATGAATTAATCATACATTGAAAAGAACAAGAATCAGAGCAACATACCAAATCTTCAAAATATGCTAGCAAAATATTTTCGCTGACACCGTCCACCAAACTTTTTCTTTTCCACTCCTGAAAGCCTTCATACTCTTTACTATAGGCAGCTTTAGATTTGGCCGGAATCAAAAATTCACGGCTTTCGCCGCTTGAGTTTCGACGTAGTTCGACATTATTTCAATAATTTTATTTCTGACAAGACGTCAAAATAAAACCAGTCAACCATGATTCTCACAAACACGGCCCATAGCAACGTTAAAAATCCAATTAAATCAAAAATTTACAATAACTATAATATTAATTTTTCCATTTTAAGAACGATACTGTTTCGATCAGAAAAAACTATTGATTACAACACGGGAAATATGAATACATTCCCATGGTTGTCTATACATCCCTCGGGCTTCGCCCTCGGGATGTAACTAGGACAACCTCTGGAAATATACTGTTCATATTTCCCTAGTTGTAATAATAGCTATTTTTAATTCATTAATTCTTTTCGTGTTAATAGAAACTTACTAATACGTATTGTCTGCGTATGAGATGATACGCAGAATTATTTTTGTACTTTTTAATTGGATATATCATTTTTGAATCAAAAAGTCAAATATTTTCTTCTTGCAAACAAGATAGAAGGTTTAATTGTTTACACCCAATTTGTCCATGTTTCATATGCGCAGTCAAAATTTCCGTTTGGCGTGTCTCAAAGTTACTATAGTATCATTAATTTCGGAATAATATTCACAAGATTCCTCTCGAGTTTTTGTGTCGTTATGAAGCAATTAAATATAAATTTCATCCCGTTTTGATTTCTCGTTACAAAAATTTCCAAAATGAAATTTTTCGAGTATCCATAACTCGAAAACCATTCGACGGATCTACAGCACTGTAAACCTTAGGGAAGAGCGCAAAATTACTGATAGACTTTTAAAAATGGTGATGTGTAAAAAATAATACAGTAGAATGAAAATTAGTGGAGAAGGCAGAGAATGCAACGAAAGTTGGAAGGTTGGAAAGTGGTAGGGGGTGAGACTTAAAGGGTAAGAAACTTTATTTCGATTTCCAGCAAAACTACAATTCTTATAAAAAGTTAAATGGCTCAGTTGATGGTGATAAAAAGACCTACAACTCTTGTACTTAAACTTTTTCATATTCCCTCCAAATTTATTTGAGAAATCAAAAAATCCTTTTTTTATTTTCATCTTTTACAAATAAGTTTTTTACGGAGTTTGGGGCACACTTACCTTTTCAAATTCAAAACATAGTGTTATAATGAATCAAAAATCGAAAATTCTCACTTCGAAATATCAGCGTTTTCGCAAAAATCTCTGGAATTTTTTTTGTTAAAATCTCTCTTTCTCAAAGAATGAAAAAATACATTAGTATCGTAGATTTTTTTGAAAAATACAGAGATTTTTGCTGCAACTGTAAAACTGATGAATGTAACATTTTGACGAAACAAACTTCAAATTCCAAAATTAATGCTCAAATTGTTTTTCTCCCACATTCTTCAGAACTTTGACATTTTGAGCATAAATTTGTTTATTTGAAACCGTGGTTTCGACATGTAACTTTCGAACTGTTACATCCAGTTTGACAACTGCAACTTTCCTAGTTCTTCCCATTTTCTGAGGACATTAATCATGAAAATGTATATTTTTGAATACTATGAAAAAAGAGAGATTTCAACAAAATATCACAGACTTTCTCAAAAACGCTGATATTTTGACGTGAGAATTTTTGATTGACAGAGTGCTTTTTCGATTTTGTGTCCAATTACCAAGGACAAATGAAGCGTTTTATAAGGGATTCAAATTAATGATAAAAATAGGATGAGCACCTATTCTCTTGGAGCAACATTGTGCTAGTTTCAACCTGTTTACTTCATCCTCCTTTCTAGAAGATTATCTGTTTTGTGGCTAAATTTGTGACCATATTTTTGACAATTTTAAAAACATACCAAAATTTGGGTAGATTTATAGCAAGCCCTTCCCTAATAAAAACGCACAAAAAAACAGAAGGAATGAACGGAGGTGCAGTCATATTTTCGATGACCTATTGATTTCCTCATAACACAATAACTTCGGGCGGATTTCCGCAAGGCGAAATTAATCTGCTATAAATGAGACCTATAGAATTCGTTATGTGAAAAGTGATCCGCTCAGTGATCAAATTTTAATGAGCTTCTCTATAATCTAACAGTAAAAAATTAGAGGTATAATAAAGAACCGTTCCAATGTAGGAGTGCCAATATTGGGTCCTGAGGCGATCCAGCAACGGACAACGGTTCGCGTTTTTCGACTTCCCAAATTCAAAACATAAACGTAACGTAGTATAATTCTTATCCCCTCACGGGTCGATGTTATCTTGTTTTTGGCAGTGAACCACGTCCAGTGGCGACTCGTGAAGATAGTCGGAAATATTATCGCATTCTTCAGAATCTTACACTCGTAAATGGTATTCCAAGAAGCGGTGTTATTTTGAATAGCCCGCTATTTCGGTAGATGTCACGTTGGAAGCTGTCATTTTTTGACATTTGACAATTAGAAACTACGCCATTTATAAAAATGAAACGATACACGCTTCGAGAACGCATTGAAATTATTAAACTTCACTGTAAAAATGGTGAAAATTTGGCAGAGACGGTTCATAAAACTCGAACTTTTTTGGGTCGTCGTGAAGCACCTTTCGGACCTCAATAAAGAAATTGGTGGAAAAATTCGAGCTGTTGGGACAAGTTAGTGATGTGAAGAATAAGTCACGTCGCTCAAGAACAGCCGAGAATATTGCTGTTGTAGCCGAAATTGTTGAAGAAAACCCAGGTTTGTCCATTCCTCGTCGTTCTTTGGGATTAGGCATTCCGCAAACGCCATTACACCGTATTTTGCATAAAGATTTGGGTCTTGAGGCTAATAAAGTTCAGTTAACACAAGAACTCAAGCCAGCCGGCAACGAAACCATTGATCTTTCGCGGGAAAAGTTTCCGGACCGTGTTATCTCTCGAAGAGGTGATCACAATTGGCCATCGAGATCTTGTGATTTAACACCTTGCGACTTCTTCCTTTGGGGCCACGTGAGAGAGAAGGTCTACGCCAATAGCCCAGCGTCGATTCAAGACCTCAAGGATAGAATTCGTGAGGCTATCGAGGACATAGGGCAGCCACTTTCCGATTTGGTCATGGAAAATTTCATTAAAAGGATATGGTCCTGTAAGCGTGGTCGTGGTGGTCATTTGCCTGATTTTATTATCCACTATCACGGGCATAGCTTCTTCTTTATAATGAAATAAATATCCGATAATTTATATTGAAAAATGGCATATTTCTTTGAATATCAAAATAACACCTTTTATTAGAAAACCCTTTATTTATTGTGCTAACCCTATATTCCCCAAAATATCTCTCTCAGCAGCAATATCATCTGGCAGTGAGTATTTACGCTATGCTCAATTTTGCGATAAACGTTGGCAATGGAAAAGGACAACAGAGCTTTTTACCTTTCATTATAGTATGAATGGATGAATTAAGATAATATCTTGATAACTTGATGTCGATTTTAGATTAATTCAGAAACTTCTACAGCTACTTGATCTAACCGAACATTTCCCAAAATATCTCTGCAGCAATACCAACTGCTAGTGAGCATTTACGCTCAATTTTGAGATAAGATTTTTGACAAGGGATAAATTTGAACCCTCGGAGCTTTCAACCTTTCATTATAGTATAAATATGTAAATCTGGAATCTTAATTGCACATTCATAGTTTATTTTTCTCTTGAGAAGTGGTGTAGATGTAGCTATAATTGTATTCTTTCTGGCGTTGAATTTCCCACCTCTTGACAGATAAGTTTCTGTCTGTAAGATCCCAAATCACTTCATCATAATATTTCTAAAAATTGTAATTATTAAAGGTGTGAAGTGTGCACATATTACCGAGTCCATTTCTCTGATATTTCATAACTTTCCGCTTTAAAAGTACCCAGAATGTAATGAAAGTTTTACAAGAGAGTAGTTTTACCTACGTCCCGCGGGCCACATGCGTCACGCGAATAGAATTTTCTTGGCCCGCCCATAAATTTCTTCACACACGAAAAACCTGCAAATAAGCTTTTTGAATATGTAATGGGACTGTAGCAATTGCGAAAGAATATAATTAAGGAAGACATTATACTACCAAACATTTCTAAAACTCGGAAGTTGGACTGAACAACTTGGAAATGAAAGGAAAGAGAAGTTGAGAAAGAATTTGGTTGGACAGAACAATATCTTTGTGAAAAGTAATGAAGAAGCTGAAGATCGGGCAAGTTAACTCGTTAGTAAGAAAAAAGCAGGATACTCGAAGAGAAGGTGAATTTATGAAAGTGCTTGGTAGAACTCGCGGATACTTTGTATCCAGATGAAAAAACGTTTGCAGAAGTAAGTCTATCAAGAAGAACAGTCGAAAGACAAACAGATGCAATAACTGTAATTATAAATTTCGCTTTTGGAAAAGTGTTGAAAACATCTGTTGCTTTTTCCATAGCATTGAATAAAAGCACTGACATTATTGATACAGCACAGTTAGCAATCTTCATTCGCGCTGTCGCTCAACATTACAGAAGACTTGCTTGCACGAAAGCCAACCAAATATTGATGCTCTTGCTAAAAAACGCAATCTTAAGGCTGACGCTCACTTGGACGAGACGAAGCGAAGAGTTGTTTTCCGCAGGCACGATTTGCACTGAATCAAATGGGTAGACGCTGACTTGGGAGGCGCGAAGCGAAGATCAGAATCGTTTGATTCAGTGCAAATCGTGCCTGCGGAAAACAACTCTTCGCTTCGTCTCGTCCAATTGAGCGTCAACCTTTAGGCGTCTCATTAGTTAAGAACTCCTGACTGATGAGTCACAGAGTTTTTTTGTTGAACTTTATCAAATTATTTTTTTTTTAAATCTCTTCCATTGTGAGGAACATAATATAAGGTTTATTGAAATTGGGTTGAATTCATTTTATTACTGAAATTTCATTTTGGCCCGTGGTCTAGAAAAATTTTTCTATTTGCCCCCTCACAAAAAAGGTTGCCCATTCCTGTTTTACAATCACCAACGTGCAAAAACTTGCGAGGCGCCAACTTCTAAACCAAATTCTAAACGCGACGAGCCGGCAGTGCCACCACCACACGTGGGCCATGAATGCTACGCTCATTTGCACCAATCAGATCGCTGCGCAAATTTGGGTCATTGTGATGAAAGGCAAAATTGCCACGTGTTGCAACAGTCCAAAAACTATGTCAAAACACACATCGTGTCGCGCAGACTTTACGCATTCGGCAATGCAAAGTGTATCGAGGTCAACGACTCCGAACGCGTTATCTTGAATTTTTCGATGGCTGATTGGCGCAAACAACGTTTGGTGAATATTAATGTTTGTTTAGCGGCTGACTAGGAAGGTTGTGGCAAAACTGTTTGTTCTTTCCTCAAGGCGGATGAATGACCTCGCAGCGGCAGAAGAGAAATTCGAAAAAAATAGAGATGTGGGATGTGATGAATTTATTCGCTCAACTCATAAAGATGTTTTGATGACATTTTATCGTGATTAAATGGTTTCTTATATGGTCAATGGGCTCATCATACAACTTTCCATCTACATCTTCGGACGGATGGCGTCAAGTTTCAGAAATATTATACCTATTCAGGTCTGGTAGAAAAAAGTATCTTAGTGGAGTTGAAGTATCTTAGGCTTTACCTTGGGTCAATTTAACAGTCCATAGTCAACAAGCGTATAGGTTAAACATTTCGAAAAAATCTTCCGTTTTTTGAGTAATTGATCAGTTTCAAGCTACGGAAAAATGAAAGAGTGATTTTTTACCATTTGTCAGATAGAGTGCCAGAAGTAGATCAGGTTATACATAATCTGAAATTCACCCTGTCTAGCTCTAACATTTTGATACAATTCTTGAAGAACGATTCACCTTTCGGTCTCAAATTAGACTTCAGGATCGGCTAAGGCAATTTTATTCAAGCCAAACCTTTTCCGGCTAACATTTTGCAGGTCTGCAAACAATAAGCAGTCACTTGGGGCTGGAGAAACTGTTTTACATCGGCTCATGTCCATATACAGCCTCTTTGAAAGGATGGCTTCAAAATTAAGAAATATCAAACCTATTCAGATCTGGCATAAAGAATTATCTTAGTGACGTCGTCAGATAGCATTCAGTTTTCTTATTAATTGATCAGTTCCGAGCTACGGAAAATGAAAGAGTTCTTTTTTACACAATATGTGAGATAGAGTGCCCATTCCAGAAGTCAATCAGGTTATACATCATCTGAAATTCACCCTGTCTAGCAAAGAAAACACAACATTTTGGGCAAAAATCATTTCACTCATCAACATGGAAGTGAAACAATCAGTCCATCGTCGTCGTTCTAACATTTTGATACCTTTCTTGAAGAACGATTTGCCTTTTGTCTCAAAATGACTTCATTTTCGGCTAAGGCAACTTTATTGAAGCCAACCTTTTCCGGCTTACATGTTGCAGGTCTGCATGTTAGATGGGTCCATCATGCGGCTTTCCATCTCCATGTACAGCCTCTTTGGAATAGAAATATTGCGTGAAGTTTCAGAAACATTATACCAATTCAGGGCTGGCAGCAAGAAATATCTTAATGACGTTGAAGTACTTGAGCTAGGGTCAATGTAAATGTCGTTAAATAGATAATAAGCGTTCAGGTTTGAAATTTGAAAAAAATCTTGAGTTTTTTATGCGAACGATCAGTTCCAAGCTAAGAAGAAAGTGCCTTTTTACACTTGTCAGATAGAGTGCCCATGCCAGAAGTCGATCAGGTTATACATCATCTGAAATTCACCCGGTCTACCAAAGAAAACACAACATTTAGGCCAAAATCATCCACTCATCAACATAGAAGCGTAACAATCAGTCCATATTCGTCGCTCTAACATTTTGATACCTTTCTTGAAGAACGATTTACCTTTTTTGTCTCAAAATAGACTTCATTTTCGGCTAAGGGAACTTTATTCAAGCCAAACCTTTTCCGGCTTACATTTTGCAGGTCTGCGAACAATAAGTAGTCACTTGGGGCTAAATCTGGAGAAACGGTGGATGCAGAGGTAATTCAAAGCCCTTTGCGTCTGGTGAATATTGATGTTTGTTTAGCGGCTGACTAGGAAGGTTGTGGCAAAACTGTTTGTTCTTTTCGCAAGGCGGATGACTGACCTCGCTGCGGCAGAAGAGAAATTCGAAAAAAATAGAGATGTGGGCTGTAATGAATTTATTAGCTCAACTCATAAGATGTTTTGATGACATTATATCTTATATCGTGATTAAATGGTTTGTTATATGGGTTTATCATGCGCCTTTCCATCTCCATATAGAGTCTCTTTGATAGGATGGCGTCAAGTTTCAGGAATATTATACCTATTCGGGGCTGGAAGAAAGAAGTATATTTTTTATGTTGAAGTATTGGAGCTTGGGTCAATATAACAGTCGTCAGATAGTCAAGAAGCATTTGGGTCCAATATTTCGAGGAAAATCTTCAGTTGTGAACTAGAAGCAATCGCTTCGAGCTGAATCTGAAGAATTGGGTGGACAAGGAGGCAATTCGGAGCTGGTTCCGTGCAATTTGATCATAATAACAAACAATTTGTGACTCGGTGCTTTATTTTTGATGAAAGAGTTTTGAAGATTGCTTCCTTCAAACGCACCAATGAGTATATATGATAGTTAATTGAAATCGAACAGCATGTTACAGTCTAAATTTTGACTATTTGGAATAATATACAGTTCCTGCGAAGGAATATCACCTCAAAGCTGAAATTTCATTAATAATTCAAAATTTGGAAAGATTCCCACATATGATGAACGACTCTACGCTGTACGGGTTGTAAAGTTAAAGAAGACGAAGGAGGTTCCTCACTCAATACTGACTATGGCTATGGGGACCATTCAGAAGCTACTACTGATTTAAAGAGTAAACAAGCTTTCGGAAATAATATGAAGTTTTTACTACTACTTGAATAAAAATCCTTCTAACTAATGTTCCAAGAACTAACAATTATTAAATTGTAGAAAACTGAATCGAATCTGATCCTATTATCTTATTTTTCGGAAAATTACATCCAGGAAATTTTCGAAAATCGAAAAACATAATTTTTTCCAGATTTATCAATTTATATAAGGTTTCAGAAATGAGTAAGTGGATACCTACTCAATTAATAGCTCAGTATTGTAAGACGTTATTGAATTACTATTCATATAACTCTCCTGGACTTTTCCTTCGATTTTTTAATTCGACATTGATTGTTGTTGATGAATTAAAATGATCATTCGCATTCTAGGAAGGTTATGGCAAAATTATTCTCCTCTCTTCAAGGCAAATCGACGACCTCATCGAACCTGGGTTGTATAAGAAGTAAGCTTTTACATATTTAATTCGTGATAATTATCTTATTGTGAGTATGTTTTTCTAGCGTTTTAATGAAAAAAAAAAACAAAAAATATTTTTGATGCAATTTCGTTAATATACATATAATATAAAGATACTACTCAATCTGGATTTTCATAGTTGGTGAAAAAATCATTCCGAATAGTAATAGTTATTCAATCAACTTGGTTATTGAAGACAGCGACTAAGGGTCAAGATATTTTAACGCCTTCGCTCCACTCACGCGTTAATATTCGAGACCATTAGTCGCACGATTAATAATCGAGTTGATTACAAGATTTTTCCAACGATCTCAATATGAATTGTGTATGAATTCTTGATTGAAATACATCCAATTTTGTACAAGACTTACATTTGACATAATAGATTTCTATGTATCTATGTTCTAGTAAAGTTTTGACAATACTTGTGAACGGTTTCCATGAGGACAGCACATTAAAATACCCGAAATTGAGCATTCAAAAGGGTCATTAATGATCATATTCGTACACATTGAAATCACCTTATATTTCGAGGTCGGCGGAAAATAAATTCACCATTGAAATCCGGAAATATACTTTTTTCCAAACCTTATCTAATGAACTTTTCTAGCAGAAACATTTAAATTTGAACAAATAATGTGGTCATTCATTCTGCAATCCAAATAGAGCTAGTTCTTAGAGAACAAGGTGCTATAGTTTTTCCGATTGCCTGAATGTCTTTATTATAATTTGAACCGAAAAGCAAGGGCGTAGCCAGGGGGGGGGGGGTTTGGGGGTTCAAACCCCCCCCGAAATGTTTCAGAGTTATTTTTTTGTTGCAAAAATAATCTTTCATTTTGCACTCAAACCAACTTATCTCCGAAAATCTAGTTAAAATTATCAATTCATATCAGCAATATGGATGATATTAAAGTTTCATAACATCACACACAAATGGATCCGTCGAACCAATAATTCTTAACACCGAAAGTAAATATCAGCCTTATCTGGTCTGCTTCCCCAGAATTTTAACAGAGAATATGAATTAGAAGACGCATTATCGATGTATTCTTCACTACTCCCAGCAAAAAATAAAAACGTAATTAAAGCAGAATTTGAAATATGGATAATGTCAATGAATTCCATTTCAAAATCGGCATTAGAATAGAATGCTTAGATGAGTGCAATCAGAATATGTATCCGAACATCTACACCCTACTACAAATTTTAGCTACGATTCCAGTATCTACTGCTACTCCAGAAAAAAGTTTTTCCAGCTTTTAGCGAAACTAGATTGAATGGGTTGGCGCTTATGAATATTCTTATAGTGTGAAAATTGATGAAAATGAAGTGTTTGACCAATTCGCTAGAAAAAAAGACGGATAGACTTTAACTGAAGGAATTCACCATAAAAAATATTGCTTGTGTTTTCTCACTGTTTCATTTTTAATACCCATTCATATGTTGTTGGCACTATTTTGGATTAAAACATTAATAAACTCCATTTAGTTTCAATGAAAGCACACATCCACACTAATTTCATATTGATTTATCCTGTAAGTATTGTTTGGGAAATAATATTGTTTTTTAAGTTTTTGTTTGAGTGAATAAAAATTAAATTCTGAAGCACATTGAAAAATAGGTTTACCTAACCTAACCAGGAATATCTATGTTGAATATTGTTTCCGAAGTAGGATTATTGAATTCGTAAAAACAACAAATACTCGCTACAGAAAGCGACCCTCACAATTCCCGGCACCTACAAAGTCAATTGCCAAAATGTCAAAACCCCCCCCGAAATTAATTCCTGGCTACGCCCTTGCCGAAAAGAATATAACTTCAGCTTTGTGTCGGAATGATATAGAAACTTTTCTATAGATAGAAATGTCTCCGCTAGGTTCGTTAATAGACCACATTAGTCAAATGGTTTTCGAATGATAGAGACTTGATATTGTATTTTTCAAAAGAAAAAATCACATCGGGGCGGAAAATTATATCAAGCAGCTCGAAAATGTATTAAACTCGTGCGAAATTTCGTGAAGATTGCCAGAACGAAAAATTAAAGAAAAATTCTTTAAATTCGATACTTCAAAGAGTACTAATCGACAATAATTTGGAGAAGTACAAAAATTCGAGCCCATTGATTGTGTTCGCAAGAAACCATTTGGTCAAAAATTGTAATAATATTGTTCTTGATTTATTTTTAATTCGCAGCTTATGTGTTTATTATGATTCTCATCGCAATGGAAATATAAAATAAACTCAAAATTATACTTATTGCTAGATTCCGTGGAATTATAGCTGTAATTATGCGGTAATTGTACTCCATTTGCATAGAATTTTTGACTTTGAATTTTAATTCAAACACAATCTATGAATTCAATTTTCCTGTTCAAATCCAAAGATCTTGAAGGTCGAACACAAATTTAATAACTGGGAAGGGAAACAACTTCGAAATTTAAAATTTCAAGCGTAGGCTGAGGATTTGAATTCGAAGTTGAATTCATTGTCGTTTTGCCAATACGAAGAAGACAAAATCTTCCATCTTCAGGTTTATATTTTCCCTTCTTTAATCAATTGTTTCCAAGCAATGTAGCCACTAACTTGTCCCTTGAGTCTGGCTACACTCAAGGGAAAAGTTTCCGTCTAATTTTCGAAACTTGGGAGCATGTTCAATTATGTACGATTAGAGAAATTGTTCAAGCAACCATCATTCATTGTATTAAGGAAACTTTCTGAAATCCTGGTGGTAATATACCCAGCTTATTTCTAATCAGATTATGTTAATGTTATCGTCGGTGCGGCAAACGGATCAACCAATTTCCAAGAACCTGTTAGATTTTCGATATATGTAAATGAAAGCATATCGAAGTTCGTCGACACCCAACTAATTAAAATGAAAAAACGCAAGCAGGAGAAGCGAAAATTATTCTATAGATAATAGCTGTCTTTAGCGCTCTGAACAATTTGTGTTCCCGAAGATTTAACGGAATGTCGAATGGATATTAAAGAATATGCATATTTTTCACGATGGAGCAAGGAGATTGGTGAACAAACGAGTTCTCAGAATAGAGTTTCCATTGCCAATAGCTTAAAATAGCATTTTATTCAAATTTCCATTCGGATATATGAATATTCAAATTAAGGTTTTGGTGAATTTCGAACTAACTGTTTATTATCATATAGACAAGCGATTTATTTTTATCACATTCCTGAATATCGTTACATAATGCTTTTTGCGCTTGATCTTAAGGTGACAGCCCGCTATAGTTCTGCTCAAATACCTGTGAATTTCGAATTGTGAGCCGGTTGGTCAAAAACAATTCTGTCCCGCAATGAAGACTCATTCTAACTTTCGAACGGAAGGATCTACATACTTGAAATTGAATGGATGGGTGCAGGGGTTACAATAGATCGGTTAGTATTGAAATATTTATTGATTCAGATAATATATATTTGGGGATTATGTATGAAACAAAATATCTTGTAAATGGCCAAGCTTTGCTGGCATATTCGTACCCTTTTCGAAAAATTTTCAGTTATTGAATACATGTGATGGTATTTCATTGATACAGCTTCTTATTTCGACATTCAATGGATCGGTGGTTGCAGAGTTATTGGCGCAAACCTATGACTTCAGATTACCCCACAGCCAGAAGTCTGAATGCGTTAAATTCAAGAGTTTGGAGTCGAATTCTAGTCACCAAATCGGAAAAGAACAAATTCGTGCAAGATTGTCAATGTTTCACGGGCAGTATGACATATATGCCACAGTCCTGTCGAAACAACAGATATTTCAAATCTTTAGCTCCTAAATGAGGCTTCATGAGCTGTCTATAGCACTATTGCGTTCACAATAACTGCACCACCTTCTTCGTTTTCGAAGAAAAGTGGTCCAAATATTCCTCTTTACCTTAATGCACACCATATGCAGTGAACTGTTTGTGAATGCCTCACTTTCTGATGAATTACTAGTCGCAAATGCGATAGTTATGCATATTTACGGAGCCATCGAGGTGGAAAGAGGCCTGATGATTGAAATTGATTTTTTTTTCAAAATCAGCAAGTTTCTCATTAATGCAAATTGAAGAATTATCTTTGTTGTTCCTGCTCTACTGGCAGAGCTGTTAAGGCGGTATGTTTGAAGGCAAACAGCTGTAATCTCTGGACTTCTGAGACAATTCATTCCAATGTCCAAATGTTGAACCCGTTGGCAATTGAAGTCTCAGGTCTTTCTGGCGAACTGCCCTGATGTTCTTTTCTGAATGACCTCTACAAGCTCGTATAGTATGTATAACATCACTAACCGAACCAGTATTTTTGAATTTAAAAAAAAGCGTTTATTTTTCAATACTCTTCTCATAGTTGACGAATGAGGCACATTATATCAACCTATATAGGACGTACTTTACGAGTAGAACCCATTTTAATAATATATTTTGACAATCAGGACGAATGGTTCTACCGTTTCATATTCACTAACTCAACTCCCATCTGACAAATTTCGATCTATCCTGTCCTAATCAATAGACATCTTTGCATTAAAATAATAAAATGTACAGGCACAAACTCAAAGACATTGGGTCCGTTCAGAAGCACTCAACTGTTGGCATAAAGCAAAAATCAGATGAGTAGAGTTGAGTTTCAGCAGATGAAAATTTTCTCTGAACGCTTCGCTGAGTGATTTATAAATCTGACATGATATATAGCCTCATTTTTTGATTCAACAACAGGTTGTTGGTTTTCTTCTGACAGAACTAAATTGTAGCCAGACAATCCTTTTTTGATAGACATTTCAGAAATACGCTAGTAAGCAAAATACTCCTTAATAAACTTCAAATAAAACCCCTAAACATAAACAAATCATATAATAGGTATATGCGCATGTCTCAGAGGTTATATGAGTTATAAAGAGTAAATTTTTACCGCTGCCAGAAATCGACATCTGCTGAGAAACATCGATTTGTCAGCGATTTTGCTGAACGCTATCGCTTTCTCACTTACTCAACTGTTGCCAACAGTTGAGTGCTTCTGAACGTACCCAGACATTACTTCCCTGCAATATAATATATCATCGAAATTTCAGTTGAAACATCGTACCTTCGCTTTATATCTACTGAACATATTCGCGAAGAAGCGGATGATTTTATCTGGGATAATTTATGATCATAATGAACTATGATGAATATCAATTAAGAAACAAATAAAACAACTTTTTGAAACATCCTGTAACCTCACACTCGCGAATATACCACCACATTCGCTCAACTAGTTGCAATTACACTACTTCCGTTCCTATTCGATAAAATCTACATTCAAAGTCGACGAAATGTTTACGAGTTTAACGCTGCATTAAACTATGCACGTTTCCTGGTTCATTTGGTATACGATGGGAGAGAAGAAGAGTAAAAAATGTCGGAAAAAGTGCGTGTGCACCTGCATTCAAGGGAGAGTGCAATTACGTCAGCGGGAATTCGAACAAAAATGGTCATTCCTCTACACCATTATGCACACCATATGCAGTGAACTGTTGTGAATGCATTACTTTCTGATGAATTACTCGTAAATTTTTAAAGTCGTAAATGCAATAGTTTTGCATATTTACAAAGCCATCGAGGTGGAAAGAGGCCTCATGATTGAAAATAATTTTTTTTTCAAAATCATCATGCAAATTGGAGAATCATCTTCGTTGTTCATGCTCTACTGACAGAAGCTGTTAAGGTTGTTTGTTTGAAGGCATGCAGCTGTAAATCTCTGGACTTCTAGAGACAATTCATTCGTTGAAATGTCCAAATGTTGAACCCGTTGGCAATTGAAGTCTCAGGTCTTTTTGGCGAACTGTCCTGATGTTCTGTTCTGAACGATCTCTATAGAACCTCGTAGAGTATGTATCACATCACTAACCTAACCAGTATTTTTGAATTTTCTTATTCTTATATTCTTCTCACAGTTGACGAATAATGCACATTATATCAACCTGTATAGGAAGCACTCTACGAGTACAAACCCATTTCAATAATAATTTTTGACAATCAGGATCGTTCTACAGTTTCATGTTCACTAACTCAACTACCATCTCACAACTTTCGATTTATCCTGTCCTAATCAATAGACATTATGATCTTTGCATTCAAATAATAAAAATGTCAGGCACAAACTCGAAGACATTGTGTACGTTCAGAAGCACTCAACTGTTGGCATAAAGCAAAAATCAGATGAGTAGAGTTGATTTTCAGCGGATGAAAATTTTCTGAACGCTTCGCTGAGTGATTTATAAATCTGACATGATATATAGCCTCATTTTTGATTCAACAACAGGTTGTTGGTTTTCTTCTGACAGAACTAAATTGTAGCCAGACAATCCTTTTTTGATAGACATTTTCGAAATACGCCAGTAAGCAAAATACTCCTTAATAAACTTCAACTAAAACCCCTTAACATAAACAAATCACAAAATAATAGGTATATGCGCATGTCTAAGAGACAACAGACGAGTTATAAAGCGTAAATTTTTACCGCTGCCAGAAATCGATATCTGCTGAGAAACATCGATTTGTCAGTGATTTTGCTGAACGCTATCGCTTTCTCAACTTACTCAACTGTTGCCAACAGTTCAGTGCTTCTGAACGTACCCAGACATTACTTCCCTGCAATATAATATATATCATCGAAATTTCAGTTGAAACATCGTACCCTACGCTTTATATCTACTGAACATATTCACGAAGAAACTTATGATTTTATCTGGGATAATTAATGATCATAATGAACTATGATGAATATCAATTAAGAAACAACTTTTTGAAACATCCTGTAACCTCACACTCGCGAATATACCACCACATTTGCTCAACTAGTTGCAATAACAGTACTTCCGTTCCTATTCGATAATATCTACATTCAAAGTCGACGAAATGTTTACGAGTTTAACGCTGCACGTTTCCTGGTTCATTTGGTATGCGATGGCAGAGAAGAAGAGTAAAAAATGTCGGAAAAAGTGCGTGTGCACCTGCATTCGAGGGAGAGTGCAATTACGTCAGCGGGAATTTAGATTCAGATATTCATCAATTACATACAGCTGCCCAGACTGCCCTGGCCTACCGAAATGTGGGTATCTTAACGGCTGCTCGGACTTTTCGTTCCACCATAACAATAATTTTAGTGATAGTAGTGGGCATTAAGACGACTTGTTGCTACTTTAAATGATTAGAATATGGAAAAAGGAGGAATCGTTTGGGTGATAGATACATGAAAGCACCTGCTTTATCGCATTACTTAAATTCTTCGGTCGAATTTCTATATGAAATCGACTAAATCGCTGATGGATTCTCAAAATTACGATATGGTGCTTCCTTAGCCAAAAACTTCAGAGTTCATACTTAAAACGTTATCTATTGGCTGCACTAGTTTTACACCACTGGGGCACTAGTTTTGCACCAGTGTTGCACTGATAGTTAACTGGTTTTCATCGAAATCTAAGGTAGTTCGTGCCCATGGAACATAAAAAAATTTTTGACAGATTCATCGTTCACTTGTTCAACTGATTTAGAAGTGATTTTTTGTTGGAGTTGAACCGCTTTCGTTTAGTGATTTCAATAATCGAGATTACCATTTCAATATCTTCAGACTTTCGCGGAGCTGGTGCTGAAATACACCAGGTGCAAGTTTTGATGCATTAAAATTCTCAGTGAACACAGAAATCTACATATGCACCCAGTGCGCACCAGTTTCACGAATGTAGTCAGGTTGTGCTATATTCTGGAATTCGCAATAATAATGGGCATAGCCAGGGGCCTATTGCACCAAAATACTCTGCAACTTTTCACTTTGCACTTTGCATTCGGACAAATTTCAGAAGTGGAAATTAATTATGTGGCACCACATTTCTCCCAACATTTAATTTCTGCGAAGTGCCTCTCACTTTGCACTTGACTCTCCACATTGTACTTTTCAATTATGAATGCGTTTCGTGCAACATAATTCATTCGAAAAGTGAAAAGTGCGAAGTGAAAAGTTACAAAGTATTTGGTGCAATAAGCCCCAGGAATTAATTTCGGGAAATGTTTTGAAACTTTGGCAAATGAATTTAAGAATGCAAGGGGATGTGGGGGAAAATTACTTCAGAATAACAAGTTGGCACCAAACTGGTCTCATATCACAGAACACATTTTGAGATTGAAAAGAATTGAGTAGAAGGAGTATGAATAATTGAACGAAAATGAACGCGTGTGATTTAAATTTTTTTTCAAAGATGTTTGAAACTACCAACATCACAAAAAGTTAAAAAATCTCGAAAACTGAAAATTTTTAAATTATCTAAATCTAATCTGAAATTTTGCATATCGACTGAATTTCCACATTCTCACTATGTTTTGGGTAAAATTTTCGAAGCAAATCCTGTTAATCAAGTTTTTTATGGCTAACAATCATTTGCATTTCCTGCAAAAAATGTTTTCGAAAATGTCAATTAACAAGTATAGGGTCTCTTGGAAACAGTGTATAATTCGAAAATATTCGAATAAAATAAACGGTTATAATAGTATATAGTATTATGCCACGAGCGTATAATGATAGCTATTATTCGCGAAGTGAAGTTTAGGCCCAAATCACCGAGTGAATAACAGCCATTATACTCGAGTAGCATACTATACTTTATCCACGACTACTGAATATATTTCCTGAAGATTTTAACATTTTGCGACCGCTACAAGACCCTTCTATGACTTAGGTGGAAAAAGTCAAGTTGACACATCAGAAATTTACGGAGAACTGGTCATTGTATATTTTGTAATAAAAAAGCTTTAATTGATATAATTGAAGTAGATTTGGCCTTGATTGACAAGGTATGCTCATTTTTGTTAGTTTGAGTACTTTAGAATACCAATTTAAAGAATATTATATCAAGCTAAATCTATGAAGCATCTGACAGCAGTGATTATTATGAAGGCCGAGCGCAGAGATATACAATGGACGAATTTACAATAGTCGTGGATAAAATACTTTTCCTGCTGAATTCACCACAAGTCAGTAGGTACCTAAAGATACGGGTCCTTTACCCCACCGTCCACGAATCAAATTCAGCTAGACCGTCTCGAAAGTCCAGCAAAAGACCTTGAATCAAAACCGAAGGGCCAGAACAGGCAGCCAGACGAAATTCCGATAGAAAATCTCCTCTAGAATTTCATGTGGCAGTTTTACAGCCACGTTCAGCCTCATCCGCCTCTTAGCGACCATGTCCCCGTTCCCTTTGCCCCTCCAGACGCGTGAATCTCCTCGCTAAGTCGCTCTATGCTAAGTCGTTCGCTTTGCCGTAGGAGTTGCAACAGCGCGCTGAGGGCGCGAACCACAATGTGTTTTTACTTGCGCCGATGAGGTCAGTGTACTTTCGGGGCCACCAGATTCAAATGACTACTAATCTTCTCGAAAACATTTACCGGACGAACAATTTTCGGCGGTAGACTACCCCTTCCCAAAAAACCGAGCTTTGTTTTGGACCTAGGAACTTGGAACATGGCTCTGCCATTACTTGCCTCACCCAAATTCTTGTTGAGCCATTATACTGATGCTAATTGCTGTTAAAACAAAAACCCTATGATTGGAACTGGCATCCGGTGGGTTCTAGCTGTGTTATCTGCAAAACTTTGGGACTAATATTGGTTGAGAACCTTAATTATAGCGTTTTAAATTTGGAACATTAGTTTTGCACCAGTGTTGTACTGACGTCTGACACTACACTTGTTTTAATCTTACTCTAGTGTAGTTAATTCCCAATGACACATAAAATTATTCGACAAATATTGAAGGCTTTTTTTAGCCGGTTGTTCGTCAAATTAGTTCAATATATTCGCCATTCGAATATTTGCAGACCACGAAGGAATGATACAGGAATGATTGCAGATTCCCAAGAGAACACATAAATCTACACTAATGGTACCTATCAATGGAATACAAAATAAGCGCTCGGTTCACACCAGTTTCCCCAATGAAAAACGCTATTAGTAGTAGTCAATTGCGAATTTAGAGTGCATAACATATTGGTAAAGTTTTTGTTAGTAATATTGTAGTTTCCTCTCATTACTAAACTTCAAAATTTCACTCTTTTTTCTTGCTATACACATTTAAATTTTACATGGTATGTATATCGAAGTTTTAGTTCCTTTAACAGTTGGTTTAAAACAATTAATTTCAAAAATAAGCTGATTTGTTGGAATTCGTAGTAATTTAATTGGACGAAAAGGTGCAATATATTGAGTAAAATAGAGTTTGTGTCAGTAAATGTATTAAATATCGCCATAATCATTTTTGAATGATGGCGAAATATAAGGGAAAAAAATTAAGCATGATACTCGTAGTTAAGACGACATGGTATTAAAGGTGCAACTTTACGATTTGGGGCCAAATAGTCTGATGAGGATTGTGCTGCCATAGAAGTCTCTAAAGAACACAAAAAAGACTCCATTTTTAGAATTAAGATCAACAAAGATCAATTGATGAAATAACAAGAAATGCATCAATCAGTATCAGGGTTGAAACTTCAATTTTTTAGCGTTTTGTGATCATCTATTTTTTATGAACACAACTTTACACGAATTGTTCCATTTATAATACATTCGAATGAACGAACGAACGCCTTAAATGAAAACAATAAATAATGAATAAAATCAAAAAAATGAAATAAGAATAAATTTATCTATCTGCGATTATTGATTCTACAATATTTCTCAAATTGAACTAGTTATCTACATTTGGAAGTCTTGCTATATTCGAATAGTACAAATGAATATAGATACCATAAGTTTCTTCTCCTTATAAATCTTGTTTTTCATTGAAAACTAACCAAGATCAATCAAGAAATAGTTCAGTGTCAGTTATTGTTTAATAATATGAAATAGAAAATCAGGAAATTCTGAGGACGTTTCGTCTCATTGAAACTGGAAAATAATCAAAAAATATGTTTGCCTTTTTGGATGAAACCACGTTTTATAATACGAAAACAGCCAAAGTCACATACTCTATTTTCCCCTATTTCAATTCTAAATCCGTCTATTGTGCAATACCTTGTGACTGTGAGCAAAATCGTGCGATATTATCACAGTAAACACTGAGTGCTCAAATTTTGTCGATGTCGAATATGTTGAAAAGTTACCGAAATATAAATTTCCGAAAAATTTTTTTTTTCATTTCTACAATGTGCCGATCCTCACGAAATTTTGCACGAGCCTTCGTTCTAATATTATGTTACTAATGACAAAATCGTGACTTGATCGGAACTATATTGAAAATATGCAATTTCAAAAAATTGAATAACACCGAACTGACAAATTTTTTTTACTATTTATTCTCAACAGTGAACAAAACAAAGTTTGTTTACAGCAATAATTGGTCAAAATTACACGTATATGGGCAAAGCTTCAACATGTTGGTCTTGGTCAGAAATGTCTACAAAAAATTCTGATAACGTGATAGCAACGTTTTCTTGTTATGGTAAGCGATTGCATAGCTCCCCTCTCTATTCTTTCAATAGAAAACCCACGCGGGCCGAATTCTCATGAATATTTTTTACGATTCACGTCTCGAAGCAGGCAGGGTTATCCAATTTCATTTATTGAGACTCGAGAGTTAAAAATATTTTCCAACCCTTACAACAATATTTAGGGAATGTCGTTGCAGTTGTATCAGCACGATTTGCACGATCTTCAGAAATCCTTTCATTTTGAGATCCTAAATTGAAATATGTAATTCTCTATTTTGAATTTTAAATATTTCCATCTTTTTTTAAGGTTGAAACTCATAGAAAATAGAGTGAAACTTTTCTAAAACGAACGTCTCTATAACGAATTTATCTGTATAACGAATTTCGACCCCGCGACCCTGGCGACTATAGAACCAAATTTTCTGTATAAGGAAATTTCTTTATAACAATTTTTGCGGGTTTAGCACTTTCTTTGTAGGGAAGATCCACTGTATTTCAAAAAAATCTTAAATAAATTCTCAATGATTAATTTTTTTCAGGTACGCAAATGAAGAAACGTTATAATAATTATTATTTTATTTACTGTCGAAATTTTCTTGATTCTCAAATATTTTTTATGTTCGATTTCATAAACATTCGATTTCATATAAACACCTCTAGATATTCAATTCATTGGTAGATAGGAAAGTCGAATCTTTTTAGGTATATTGAAGTCAAAAGACGATAATATAATCATTGGTGACGCCTACTTTTGAAAAGAGGGGGGCCATGATTTTTCAGTGGGGCTCCTAATGAATTAATTTGTTAAGCAAAGAGGTGTCAGGATTTTTCTTCCTTCTTTGGTACCCAACGAAAAAAGAATTTCCACTAAAATTCAACCATTGCGATGGTGATTTTTCAAAAATACACGTTTTGAAAGATTAAGAATTCCACCAAAAAAATTTTTGTATTTTTATCAGTGAATCAAACTAAGTGAGGACAATTCTGTAGTCAAAATTACACCAAAGAAACTGAAGATGCAGAGTCCACGTCAATGCTTATCAGAAATTTCTAACAAAAAATTCTGATAACGTGATAGCAACGTTTCTTGTCATGGTAAGAGATTGCATGGTTCCCCTCTCTATTCCCTCAATAGAAAACCCACGCGGGCCGAATTCTCATGAATATTTTTTACGATTCACGTCTCAAAGCAGGCAGGGTTATCTAATTTCGTTCCTCGAGACTCGCGGCGTTCGGTTTTTTGTACACGAAGGTCTGGTCCGCGATAAACAACCTTTTTTACGAGTAACCAGCCGTCGGCGGTAGACAAAATGGGCGAAAGGGTTGATGCTGCAGCAGGTTAGGGGCGTCTCTGACCTTGAATGTCTGTGAGAAAGAGCGAATCTAGAGGAAGCCACCCACCCCTGATATGCGTTCTGTCTGGGTACCTCACGCTGACTCAGGCGTACAGGGGTAGGGCTGAAATTCAGCTGCTGAAATGCGCCACTGACATAGTGCGAAAAGAAAAAAATGCATTTATAATTCGATAATATATAAAAAATTACAAATTTTTAAAATGACAAAAATTTCATACAATCACATAAAGGTACCTCATCATCCCCTAAAAGTACCTGCATTGGTACTTGCTATTTTAACAAAGTGTTGATTGAAAACATAGAATAGAATACCTTAGTTAAAATATTTTACAGCTCTTATAACATTATTCAGGTAATATTGTTTTCAATGGTATTAGCTTATTGATATATGTCTAATACCAATTTTTTTATTTGAAATAGATTCTGATGTAATTGGTTATTTCAATCAGTTGCTCATTTGATAATAAGAATATTTCAACTTTGAAATTATTTCAAAATTCACATATCCAGCAATCCTCTCATTTTGAACTCATATAAAATAATTCATTATTTTTTAATTTTATTGATTTCCACCTTTTTAAGGGTTGTAACTTATACGAAAGAAATTCTCATTTATTTGACTTAAATATTTGAATACAGGAAGCCAGGATTTTTCAGTAAGGGGGCGTAAGGAATAAATTCATATAATTTTTCTCATCAAAGCCCATATTTCATGGGGGGCAGCAGCAATGCAGGGGGCTCTTGGGCCACCCCTGCTCTTCCCAACGCCGTCACTGAAAATAATTGACATACCTAAGCAGAACAACAATGCACAATTTTTTGAAATTGTTTAAGAATGACATGTGCAGACCGCAAAGTGAGAAATTGGAAAAATTGAGTTTAAAGGAAAAAAGGATAATTTTCAAATGACCAAATTTCAACCTGAAATTTGTAATATCAACTTAAATGTGCTTCTGAACAAACTTTCAGCTTTTTTTAATTTTCAGAATGTTTTGGGACGTTTTTTTCGAGGTTTGGCACTAAGTAAGTTTTTTATGGCTCACATTAATTATCGAAATAGACACCTTCTGCTAAAATCTTGTGGCAGCCAAAGATTTTTTTGGTACTTAAATCTTGTGTCGCCAAGAATGGTCTTTCAAACATTCAAGCTAGTTATTGTGAAAACACGGTGTACTTTATGAAGAATGGATCAAGCTAACCCAATTAAATTTTTTTATTACGAAATATGAACATGGAAAAAAGTTTCTTTCAGATTTACGGGGGGTTTCCTATCCCTTCCAATCATAGAGAAACACTTCGAAAAATTTTTAAGTCTTTTCACCGGCATACAATACTTGCTTGATTACATTCTCGTTAGTTTTTGGGTTTTCTTGAAGAAAACTGGAAACTGATTTTCAGGTGCCATTTTAAGAGGGATGCAACTAAGCAAGAGTGGCCCAAAACAAAAGTTGATACCAAAAAACTAGCTTACTTTTTGACAAGGAATCACCCCCTCAAGTTTTTCGCAACTATTAATATACACCCTGTACTCATGCAAAGATTTCTTTGTTACCAGAATTATTATCTACCAGACATAAATCCTCATTTTCATAATGTTTTCATTCGCAATATCAGCAAATAGTACCCCTATACCCACATCCCTCATTTTACGACAGACACCACCGACACAATTTCACCCTTCTCCCAAAGTCGGCACTTGTCTCGCAGTCAGGGTCAGGTCAGGATGTAGCAGACGATTTTTCTCCCTTCACTCCTCGCTCTCCTCTCATTCTCTCGCATTCCGCATTCCCGCATCTATCTGCATGATTCCTCCTTTCTCCGTCTAAACGTCTAAAGAAGATATCAGAAATGACAGAGTCGGATCGAGAATGTTGGGGACTTTCATCGAATTAATTTTGGATCATCTGCCATTTTTGTTACAAACTGTGAGGATCTTAGTTTGACACAGATTTCATGGTTCATTATTACCTATGTGTTATTGTGTAACCTTTCAGTTACACAGTAAGCTGCTCTGAAAACCATATTTTTTTGCTTCAATCGAAATACGTCTAATATGAGGCAGTTATCGTCTTTTCATGATACTATGATAATCGTTTCATTACCCCCAGATATATTGATATAGAGTAAACAAAATTGTTTACCTACGTCATCTACAATAATTGCTGCCACACAAAAAATTGAGAAAATTGTATAGTGTTAGCCGCTTGATATGCCAGCATCCTCTATATCTTTCCTGATAGTGATTCGACTTTTTCCAACACAATTTTTTTCACAGTTTCGATGTATTCTTCGTTTGATTACATGGTCGCAACTCCAGGACTCTCATCGTCATCAACATCATCTCGGCCTTCTGTGAAGCGCTTGTACCACATCTTTGTATCCATTTTGACATAAAGTAAACTCGACGAATGCCGCAGTCAACAGTTCAAGTGCCTTGGAAGTTGGAACTCTCAACTCCACTTTTCACGCAAGATTCATAACAGTTTCTTTGGAGAATTCTTTTGAAAAGTCAAAAATAGAAGAACACACATAAACGTAACCAATCTTGTCAGGTGTTAACAACAAACTACTAGCCCAAATTGACTGATAATGACTACATATTTGTATCAACATAAATCATAATAAAAAAGTTTCGATATGGAATCGCGCAGGTGCCTCAAATGTGAGTAGATTATCGTTTCACCATAATTTACTCAAAGGCTTGAAGCTGTACACGACAAAACTCAATTGGTGCAAGAATTGAAGCCCCAAGATGCCAGTCGGTGGCTAGAAATTGTAAATCAGGTAAATCTATCTCCAGAAAATGTGATATAAATTGGTCTCCAAGTATGGAATTTTTCGAATTGGGTTATCTCAAATTCAAAGTTTACTCGAATAATTGAATTATCTGGTTCATATGAAGAAAATATTGATCTCAAAATGGCAGCAATCACTCTTCCGCCTGCCGACTATCATAAGTGATTTTACTGTACCTCAACTGCAAGGCTCTAAAATTGGAATTCTAAAACTTTATAGGTTTTCACTCCCAGTCTCTGAAACCTGAAACTGAAATAATTTAAAAAAAAATAATTAAGATGTCAATTAAACTGCAAATGAAAAAAAACACAATTCTGAAGATTTTACAAGTTTGTCTGAAGAAGGTGTCTGATATAAATCTTCCTTTTTTAATTTTACTGTTGGGCAACAATTTTTTCAAAACCAATTTGCTCCTGACAAATTGTGCATAAATTTTCGCAGGAGCACATCTGAATTACATTTTTTTTAATTAATTCTATTTCAGAGACTGGAAGTGAAAACCTATAAAGTTTTTTAGAAATGCAGAATCCTCCCATATTATATTTCAATTGATATCTAAAATTGGATGATCAATATTTTGTTTTCTAAAATGAAAGGAAGACTTTTCTGTAGTGAATGCACATATGCATAAAAATAACCGATAATTTTGCATGATTTCGTGTTTACAAAAAACCTCATGAGTTCATTTTCATTTTTAGAGAAAGGGCCCAATTACAAAGGTGTGGAAGCTCTTTTCCAAAAACGAATATATGACCGAATGCAGTTTTTCAATGACAAAAACATTGGTGAATAAATAAGTAAAAAACACAAATGAAATAAATAAAAAAGAAGGAACTCAAAAACTTAAACACCATCCCTGCTTCATACGCGTATATCGTCCGCATAGGAGCTTTGTCACAAATCCATACATTTTATATTTCAGACTGGCTTGGATGTGCTGCGTAAAAAAGAGAGAACAGACGATAAAAAGCGTAGGATGCATTCTTCAACGCCAAAGGTTACGGTTTGGACCCCGAAAGGAAACTTGATAATTTCTTACGGAATTTATCTTCATTATTACCTCAGCTCGAGATAAATTTGTGTCTTCAGGGCGTTAACTTGGTATTTTCGTCGATTTTCAACAAGATCATTAGGGAAGGAAAAAGTTAAGGCTTTGATAATTGAGCCAGAATGTTTTGCAAGATGAGCAGTTTCAAACTTTGCAATTGGAAATACGTAAACACAAATGCTGAACAGATGTTTTTTTTGCAATCGCCAGGTGTTTTTACGTTGTGAATATGACAACATCAATTAACATATAATTCGAGAAAAAAATCATAATAAATAATAAGTAAATATGTAATTTCAAAATAATAGCAGCAATTGTACCAAAAACAATTTCCCTCATTCGGGATGAAAGCAATAGCATAGCTGCAATCTAAAGAATTCAATTTTTATTGAATTCTACCAACTTATTGTTTGTCTTACCCATACCAATTAACTAATATCATAACATTCCTCAATTTCATTGAAAAAAACTTGAAAAATAATTTCATAGAGATCTTATTTGATGAACAAATAGGCATAAATTACAACTATAGAACCTTTTTCAGTTATCTGAATCCTATCGATTAATCTCGCATATTTTCAGTTATCTCAAATATTTTATAACATTTGATTCATTGAGCAGCGAAAATTCATTGATTAACAGAGTCAATTAAATTACCCAATACCTACCTATTCCTATATGGAGCTATAGACGTTTTCATCACCTAAAAATGAATTTCTAGAAACTTATTTTCTGAGTCATTCGAAAACCATTATTCAGTTTTTCTTATACCTCACATTGTCAATTCACTTAAATATATTTCTCGATTTCTCTATATTTTTCCTTGTTTCACTATAGATATGATAATGTCGCTCGTATTTATCTACTTGCTGATTCTTTTTTGGTTTGATTACATTCATAATCTTACAACGATATTCATTGATGTTTAGATATTTTATTTTATAGTATTGTTTATAGCTTTTATGTGGTTGTCATTCTTGTTTTCAATCTTTCCAGTATGACCATATTGTTTATGATAGTCATTAATCGATTCTAATCTTTCTCGGGTCTCCTGTCCTTTATTTTTCGCCATTGGCTTTTCTCTAAGCATACCCACTTTTCTTCTAGTGGCGGTCCAGGGAAATACCACAGTGGCTCAGGTCCCCCAAGAATTGTTACACTCCCTCTCTGAAATATGATCTGTGTCTTACTTCGTAGCATTGTTTTAGTTTCTATAAAGCTTTCTTTCTTTTTTATATTTTCCAGTGTGGGTATATTTTTCATGTAATTCATTGGTATTTTTCAAATAATTCACATCAATTCTTCGGATCTTCCGTTTCATATCTTCCACCTCTGACTTTCCTTTACATATACCCACCATTTTCCAGTGGTGACGCTAGAGAAAGGCTAGAGCGGCCAAGGCCTCCCAGGACTTCTACAGATACCCCTGAAATATGACCTATTGTGAAAAAATTACATGTTATATATTCTGAATATTTCTAAAAAAATCCCGATCCCTCCTTGGCCAACCTTGTTTTCGAAAGCTGGAATCGTCACTGCCTGCTTGAAATATTCTCTTCGTTTAATTCGATTTTTTTTCTGACACTATTATCTGTTTCATTTATTTCTTTCCATTTCTTCAGTTCTATTCAATCACAAATCTTTATTTATCGCTATTCTAGCATGTTTCATTCCTATTGAAAAAATCCTTCTGTTTTCTCATTCTTTCTTTTGTCAATCCAGTCTTATTCAAGGTTTGGATTGCGTTCCAAAGTTTTGCCTTCTTCATTTCCTTTCTACTTTGCTTTCTGAAGGGTTTTTCAATAAGAGGTAATATTTTGATATTCAAAGAAAAATGCCATTTTTCACTATAAATGATCGGATGTTTATTTCATTATTAAGAAGAAGCTATGCCGTTAATAGTGGAAAATAACATCAAGCAAGTGACCACCACGAACACGCTTACAGGACCATATCCTTTTAATGAAATTTTCCATTACCAAATTGCAAAGTGGCTGCCCTATTTCTATCTTTGAGGTCTTGAATCGACGCTGGGCTATTGGCGTAGACCTTCTCTTTCACGTGGCCCCAAAGGAAGAAGTCGCAAAGTGTTAAATCACAAGATCTCGGTGGCCAATTGTGATCACCTCTTCGAGAGATAACACGGTCCGGAAACTTTTCCCGCAAAAGATCAATGGTTTCGTTACTTGTGTGACACGTAGCGCCGAGTTCTTGTTTAACTGAACTTTATAAACCTTAAGACCCAAATCTTTATGCAGAATACGGTGTAATGACGTTTGTGGAATGCCTAATTCCAAAGAACGACGAGAAATGGATAATCCTGGGTTTTCTTCAACACTTTCGGCTACAGCAGCAATATTCTCGGCACTTCTTGAGCGACGTGCACGGGTTTTGTTCTTCACATCACTAACTTGTCCAACAGCTCGAATTTTTCCACCAATCCTTTTTTGCGGTCTGACAAGGTGCTTCGCGACAACCCAAAAATGTTCGAATTTTTCGAACCGTCTCTGCCAAATTTTCACCATTTTTATAGTAAATTTTAATAATTTCAATGCGTTCTTGAAGCGTGTATCGTTCAATTTTTATTAATGGCTTAGTTTCTACTGGTCAAATGTCAAAAAATGACAGCTTCAAACGTGACATCTACCGAAATAGCGGGCTGTTCAAAATAACACATCTTATTGGAAAATCGTTTAAATGCTCTTTTTATGAACTAGCTGATTCATCAGTAAACAGTTGCTCCAAAAAACCTTTATCCCTTAATCATTTTTCCTCATCATTCAACGAAATTAAGAATGACATCCTCATTCCGCCTGCAAACATTTTTCCACACCCAACTAATTGGCAATTTGTGAAAAAACTGTCGCAGATATACATCGAAATATATATTTTCACCAAGGAAACGGGGACACGAAAGTCAAACAAACGGGACTGGCCAACAATATTTCAAATAAAACGCCAGGTATATGTCAAATTCCACATCGTGATATGGATCGAATAAATACGAAAACAGGTAATGGGGCGGTGTGGTAGGAACGTTGCAGAGCCACCGTGTATCTGAAATAGACCCCGAAAAAATATATCACTTACTGGCTGACGCAGAATGTTTATTTTTGCAGGCAATAAGCGAGGGGAGCGAGGCTCTTGAAATCGAAATACTAGAATTCCCGAAAGTTTGTTTGCCATTTATTTTTGTACCAGCCAAATCCTTCCACAAAATATGGTCTTTCAATTTTTTTTCCTCAATATCTCAGATAAAACGAAATCAATCGAAAAGACATTTTGCAGCTACATGCAAGATGCTCAAAATAAGCCGCATGCAAAATTTTGTTGCCATAATGTTAACAGAACCAAAGAAAAGTTAATTGGAATATTGAACAGAAGAATCTTTATTTTTCCATAACAAGATATCCGATTCGAGTGAAATTTATTATGGGAATGAAAATTGATGCAGTGAATGTTCATAGAATTTCTATTTCCATAACAAGATATCCGATTCGAGAAAAATTCATTTTGTGAATGAAGGATGATATACTGACTGTTCATGCAGAATGTGAAGGGGACCGCATCATCGGAACCATATAATTTAATTTCTTTAATTGTCAAGTTTTTGCATATTTTACTTTTTGAATAAATTCCAGAATATAATTCCAATTGGTCTGTGATCCTGCATTTATATATTTAGTATAAATCTCAAGTTTTATACGAAATTTTGAGGTAACCATCTCATTGCTCCACCAATAAACGAGAGCTCAAAAGCACCTGCTCATGGCTTTCTCAAAAATTTTTTGTTTCATTATTTTGTTATGTTGATGAATTTTCATGTTTATGCATGTTTCATTCGTCTGATTGATGGTGAATACTTCAGTTATTCGGCATTCGATTATATTTATATTTCACTAAGTGCCCTTCCTGGCTTCGCACGGTTGATATAATTAATGAAAAAATTGGACAACTTATCCTCGATTTTTCCTCATCCTTATTCAATTTCGAAAAAGCATTGAAAATATGTATTCGATAATTAGTTATTCGCGCAATTGTCAAAAAGATCAAAAAAATAAAATATTATCTATAAATACTCCGTCAATCTAAAAAAATAGATCTTTCTTTCTTTCTTTTCCATTCAATTGTATGAAATGAATTGTTATTTCTTGAATAAACTCGATCCGGATGAAAACTAACAAAAAAATACTTAATTCTGGTTTCATTGCTTTAACATAATAGACATAATAGACTCTTATTCATCGGCCGGGTTATGGCGTCGGTTCATATCTTTGGGATTTCAGTGGTATTTTGTTCATACTGTGCACTATTGGACCGATTGAAATCCGAATTATAATTAACAGCCATATCTATCCAAAAAATGCCTCCTTTCTGTAGAACGATGCACCAGCTCACAAAAAACAATGGCAAAAATTAATGAACTACGCTTCTTCATCCTACGTATTCTCCAGATTTAGTCCCAAGCGATTATTATCTGTTTCCAAATATGAAGGGATAGAAATTCAAGACGGTTGAAGAGGTGGAATGGCATATTCTTCGACAAATCTTACTATTCAAAAGGCATCGCAATGTTGAAAAATCGTGAATCCAGCTAAAAGGGGACTATGTTGAAGAAATAATAAAATAGTAAATTGGACAAAAATCATTCGTTTTCAATGTTAGGCTCACTATACAGTGTGTTTGGTCTTGACTTAGCGATAACATAAGGGCATAAAATACACCTAATTTTATCGACAAAAATACCCACATTTGGGAGTTACCCCCTCAGCTTTGGAGTGGCCCCCATTTTAAATTTACTAGTTTATTTTAGTTGACTCTTCTAAACAATATCGATTTCTTTGGACATAAAGGTCTTACAGATGTGAAAAAAATGTTTTTCGAAAGATGATACTACCACCTATTATTAAAGTGGAACAATATGAAAACATTTAACTCAGAAATGAAAAATTCAAGTGATTTTTCTAGTAAATCCGCAATAGTACAAGAACTAGCACATTGAAGTATAATTTTTTCTCAATGAGCTAACACGCAATGATATTAGCTACAAAACGATACCAACATAATTTCTGTAAGTTACATAATTAGAAAGTAATTGCTGTTCGAACATGACCCTTATGAAAATTGATAACATAAAATAAAACTCTGTACTGTACTTTCGATAATTTTTAATGATCAGACAAACAAATTAATCCTAAAAATTGCTCAAAATGGCCGCCTCTGCTTTGTAGACAGTGGCCCTCATGACGACCTGTAGCAAAAAAAGAAAGTTTGGGGCGCTCGCGTAGTGGTCATGTTCGAACAGCAATAACTCTCAAATTAAGTAACTTACAGAAATGACGTAGGTGTTGTTTTGTAGTTAATATCCTAGTGTGTTTATACTTCAATGTGCTAGTTCTTGTACTATTGCGGATTTACTAAGAAAACGGTACATTTTTCTACTAAAATTTTGTTGAAGAATTTTTTTATGGCATTTTCAAGTCAAATGTTTCCATATTGTTCTACTCTAATGAAAGTTTGTGGTATCATCTTTCAAGAAACATTTTTCTCACATCTGTGGGACCTTTGTGCCCGAAGAAATCGATATTATTTGGAAGGGTCAACGAAAATAAAGAAGTAAATTCAAAAGGGGGGCTACTCCAAAACTATAAGGTGGTAAACTTCCCAATGTGGGTGTTTTTGTCGATGAAATTAAGTATATTTGATGCCCTTAAATTATCGCTAAGTCGTGACCAAACACACTGTATATTGAACGCCCTAGTAGATCCCGAAAAATATATCACTTACTGGCTGACGCGGAATGTTTATTTTCGCAGACAATAAGGGGAGCGAGGCTCTTGAACTTGGCACGGAATCGGGAGAGCAGACGAAAAAATCGAAATAATGGATTTCCCGAAAGTTTGTTTGCCATTTATTTTTATACCTGTTTCCGGCGTGAGGTTATTTCAGTTCAGATGCCGCCAGCGGCCAGAATTGAGTCTGAGATGAATTTTTATGCTGTAGCAGTTTCGCTGGTAGGGCTTTTTCATGCGCAAAAGAATTAGTTTTTAGGACTGTGCTCATTGTGGCCAAATCATGTCGTTATGGCAGTTTGCTTTCAATTCATAAGTATTTAATTATTTATATTTATTCGGTTAAAACATCCTAGAACGTTGTCGGATCCTACTCAATTGCCAGTGTCTTCTATTCCCTCTAACTCATTGACTTTCTTATTCCAATAATCCATGTCGTTTTTGTTCTTCCTTCTTCCTCTTTTTCCTGTTTTCCGGTGGTATCCATCTCATCACTTTCTTTGGTTTTCTATTCTCTGCCATTCTTTGAACATGTCCATACCACCAGATATAATGACATATCATTCAATATAATAATTATTCATAAAACAAGATCATAAGGATTGAATATTATTCCTAGAGTATATGACTAAATGAACTTCAAATATCGAAACCACTCAGGGATTCATGCTCTCAAGGATCAATATCCAATCGTGAAACACCCTGTATATTCACAACACAACGTCAATCACATTATTTGTGCTGAAATCTTAAGGTTATTTTACAATAGGTATGTTTCCAAAAACTACTGTTTAGCCTATTGAAGAGATTTTACTGTCAAATCTAAATTGAAGGAATTAAATTTGAAAAAAACTATTTTTCTCCAACCATCAAAAAATGTTGACTTTTTTGTACTATTTTCAGGTGCAAAAGTCATAAATTCCCTTACCGTACAAAAATTTGCTCGTTGCTTAGCAACACTTCTAATCCTAGGATTAAAAACGCTATTTTTAATCCTTGGATTAAAAGTAAATGCATTTGAAGTCTACTTGACAATCACTGTCATGATTCTGTGTTCAAATTCATAACCAAATTATGAACGATTTTTCACTAAAACCAATTTTATTGTAATTTTGATTTGGTTGGAGAAAAAATAGTATATATTATTCGGATTAAAAGTGCCTATTTTAACTCGCAATTCTGCATTCGCTCGGCTGCGCCTCGCAACTGCAAATATTGCTCGTAAAAGAAATATGCACTTTTAATCCTTATAATATAATATACTATTTTTGTTCAACGCTCAAAAAAACTTGACTTTTCTTCATCACTATGGATGCGTAAATGATTACTTTTTTCACCGTTAAAAAAGTAAGTTTCTATAGTAACGACACAGAAAGATCACTTGATCTGGTTGAATAGAAATATTGTATTTGAAACATTGTCTTTAATAATTATTATATTTTAGACGAAGTTAATTCACATACACAGTTGCATGACACTCTCATGTGCCATAAAAAATACTCATCTATTTTGTACAACTGTTAAAAAAACTTGACGATTCTTCATCACTATGGATGCGTAAATGATTACTTTTTTTTCACCGTTAAAAAAAGAGTTTACTTTTTTCACATCCTGATAAGCTCCGAAACAAGAAATATACATTTGAAAAACAAAATTTGAATAACGCAATCACAAAATTGTGGTAAGAAAATATCGAATGATATCGCCAAAAGATGAAGAAGATTAAATTTCAGATGATATGCTTTTCGTTGTAAATTATATTTCATCATAGGAAAAACATAATCAGATTATGTTGAATGATTATTGTTTGTACTTCACGATGTCTTTCATTCTTTTCATTTCCCCCGATTTCCCAAATCATCACATAATATAAACTAAGCACATGAAGGCTAACTAATGTACCCACTCGAACAAATGACCAATCTATATTCCAATATCGTTCTCGTGAAATATTCTGTGGATAAATGTTATGCAATTCATCCATTACCGATGAAATGCCTAAAATATTCTGCCATAGTCCCATGTTTGTATCTACAGTCTAATGCATAATTGATTCCAAATGCGCGCTGGCCTTTCTGGCAAATTACTGTAATTTCCAATCGATAATGCTGAAACTTTTCCCCACATTGCCTTACTTTGACGTGTTTGCTATTCATTTAGTATTCTGTTGGCAATATTACGTACGATTCATTTTTCAATAAGTTATGTCCTTCCTTGCCTAAAGCGAACTCAGGGCCGTATTTGTGGATGCGGAAGAAAACTGTTTGAATGAATCGTGAAACTGATGATAGTTTCAGTTTTATCGAGAGAATTCAAAGGACCCCGCACATTTAGTATGGGAATTGGCTCCCGATGGATTTGGCTGAAAATTTGATATGATGTTCTACTAATCCTTCTGATCAAATGTCTCTACAGTCACGAAAAATGCATGCTTCTAGGAGTTTTTAGCGATTTTTTGTTTCCATTATGGCTTACGTATTACCGTTCACACAGAAATGTTTGAGAATATTTCGTGATTATTGAAAGCAGATGCTGTCAATTTGAATATTTTCAAACATTTCTGTGTGAACGGTAATACGTAAGCCATAATGGATACAGAAAATCGCTAAAAACTCCTAGAAGTATGCATTTTTCAGCTTCGTGACTGTAGAGACATTTGATCAGAAGGATTAGTAGAACATCATATCAATTTTCAGCCAAATCCACCGGGAGCCAATTCTCATACTAAATGTGCGGGGTCCTTTAAGTTCGAGAAAAAGACGAACCTGCAGTATGGATACAAAATGTTTCTCATATTAGCAATTCTTATGATATGGGGAAATAAAAACCTCAGCAAAACACTCCATAACAGAGTATAGTGATCTTTTGAACCGAGAGAACAAAAATGATAAAGCCGAAGAAAAGTAATGAGTAATATGTTAGGAATGGCTTCTCTACTAAAAACTAGTCACTTTTGAAAAACAACATCTCCTGTCCCTCTATTTTCGAATGAAGTGACTTTCTAACCAGAAGGGGTTTACCAAACCATCAGGTATGACTCACTTCAAGTGATGATTTTTCAGAACCTCAGATGTTCAAGGAACTGTCTACAAACCCGTATTACTAGGTAAGCATCTTCCATAAGGCCTTTTCGAAAACTTGCTCGGACAAACTCGATCCCTAATTACTATCTGGGATGAGTGAATGTTCCCAGTATTTTGGAATGTGATATCCGATCGCGAAGGGGTGTGAGAAATCCCACCCTTCTACGCTAATATGCTCAATTCGATTCCTCACATTCTTCGAATCATTCAAATAATTATTCACTTGTCATGTTCGGGAGTTTTGAATTCTATGACCAACTTTTTTTTGTATATTAATAGTATTTTGTATAGAGGCCTAATATACTCGAAAAATGTTGTTTTATAATTTTCCAAGTAACTTCACTTCAGTACCATTTGGACGATCCACCATTCAACAACTTATCAAGATGTTTTTACCCCAAATAACTAGTCCAAAAATTTAGAGGAAGAATTGACTCTTAACACGAAATGGAGATTATAAAAAAAATTATTGTGATCTCGTTCTTAAGAATAAGCGTACAATAATAATGAGATTCAGTATAAATCATATGTATAGCCTCCAGACTGAAAATAAGAGGAATGTAACCGAATCAAGAAAGAATTAGGAAAGACAGTCGTCCACTGAAATCATTTTAATCCCATCCTGTGAAAATGGACATGCTAGCTGATAGCGAAATGTTTGTATCGAAATTCGATCGAATTTGCTCTTTTTACGCGAGCTTCTATTCGGAATGTTATGACATGTTTCATGTTTGTCCAGTGCACTAGTTTATTCTAGGAAATAATTGTGTTTCATGCGTCAGGGCTATCATTTTGTCCATTTTCCCTAAATTGAAATCGCCCTTATTAGATAATAATTTTCAATGTGTAACATTAGGTAAATATTTTCTGCTGTGATGCTATTCGGAAATCGATTTTTGATCAACGAAAATACAGGGTGTCTTTAAACAAATGCGAGGGACTTAGGCACATGATTCCTCGATGAAAATAAGCAGTGGTAGTTCATATAATTTTTTTTCGAAATCGACCTCCCTTCCAAGATACAGCATTTGGAAGGCGATGACGATTGATAGTTTTTAATTTTCTTACGGCTTCTTAAAAATACTGAGTCATGAAACTATAGACAATAACTAAAAGTAGATGTTAATCACACAATTTTTTTTTATCTCATAACTTCATTATTATGGGTTGAAAATAACAACCTCCCTATGATTTTCGTTGAAAAATTGTTTTCGTGGGATAGATTTTCGAAAAATAAAATTCTCTTATGGTCTCCCATTCAATTCTGGAGAAAAAAAGTCGCCTGCAAAATTTCGATACAGTCGATACGTTTCTCGGAAAAAATAAAAATTTACAAGCAGTTATAATCACTGTTCATTCCTTTTCATCGTATGTTCTATAGAATAAATATTCTTAGATATTGTTTATGCTCAAAGGTGGTTTTGTCAGTTATGCTTATTAATCGAAAGAAAGTTCTATTCGTGAAATAAAAATATTACGGATATAATTTTCTTCCGGAAATTAGTAATAAAACCTTCAGAAAGATTTATAGAACACCTTCAACTCCTGTCATTTACGTACAATATCTCAGAATATTCATTATATGGAACACTTTCACGATGAAATGGAATAAACAGTAATATTTGGCAACAAAATCCTGAAACAGGCTATTTTTTTTTCACTTTTACAAAATTTTATGCATTTTGAAGGATTTTTGTTGCACCCTGTGCTATCTCCATCAACTCTCTAAATTTTTTGAATAGGGCAGGTGCGTCATGTGTTACTTTTTTGGCAAGGTCTTCGTATCTTCTTTACAGGTGTGCAGAAGTTTTAAAGAAAAATTTTTTTTCAAAATTTGTTAGTTAGAGAAGGTTTTCAGTATGTGGACTTTGTCATGGCTCATTTATTTTGAGACTATGGTACCTAATAAAATTAGTCACCGAACCCTTTTCAACCCCCTCATGTGAATTAGAATGTGTGGAAAAAAATTGTGTTGTCAGAAATCTTTCTTTGAATTGAAACAATTTTTGGAAAGATTCAACTTCAGTGGAAACGTACTAATAACTAATAACTTTCCTACTTGAAATCATAACTGAATCGTGCTGTTTCACACATTCTAATTTTTAACGTGAGGGGGTTGAAAAGGCTTGAACGTTGTGCATGAACTAAACTGCAATAGTCGATTTTCATTCAGTGACAAATTTCATCAGTGCCATCGTCTCAAAATAAATGAGCCATGACGAAGTGCACAAACTGAAAACCTCTTCGAACTAACTAATTTTTCAAAGAAAAATTTTCTTGAAAATTCACATGACTCACTTTCCCTATTCAAAAAATTTAGAAGGTGGATAAGTTAGGTCTAAGGTGCAACAAAAATCTTTCAAAAATGCATACAAATTTGGCAAAAGTGAAATAAAAATTGACCTGTTTCAGATTTTGTTGCCAAATATTTTTCTTCTGAGAAAATGAATTTGTTCCATGATTTTTACGCGCACTGTATATATGTACAAGTTAATTCGTTTCAGGTCCTACACTTTTGTATCAAAAATTTCAATTGTCCAAAATTCGCATGTCTCAAATGTTTTCAATATACACCTCGACCATAACTCAAAACATTCTCAAAACTTCCATTCAAAGAAACCGAGTCAAGTCTCATACATTCAGTCACACACCTTTTTATATAAATCCCAAATTTCTCAAGCCTATCTTCCTTCAAACAAATCAATTGTGGATGAAAAATTCCTAACAACGTCAAAGCGACGTCTCGGAATGATTTCGAGGATCTAGAGAGCGAACAAAGGCCAGGTCGTGCGAAACAGGCTTTATCGCTACCTTACGAAATTGGATAAAAACCCCAAGATCTAACGGTACCCACTGGATCGTGAATTAGTGGTTGATTATCTGAGCAGGGTAGAAAAATCTATAGAACCCCGCTAAGAGCGAGGTTATACGGTTCTTGTGCGGACGCATTAATCATCCTTAAAGTGGCTTTTTAGCCCTGACTGACCACCTGACAGATAACAGATTCAGGTTCCGAATTTTGAAATTTAAATTTCGATTTTTAGCTAGGTAAACAAAACGGCGGGGTGACCTACTGGAGATGATTTCACACAAAATTAATGGCGTTTGTTCAGATTCGCTCAGTGATCATTAATTATTCGGTAATAGACTTTGGTTCGCGTTTAGTTATCGTTGCTTTGGACGTGAATGCATCTAATCTACTCAACATAAGTTTCATTTGAACTTCTTTCGCTCAAGAAAATAATTTTTTTTCTGGTAAAGAAAACAACCGACATTGTTATTCAAATAATCGATTTTAATAACAGAAATATAATTTTCAAAATAAACTTTGGATTTTTATGACAGGTATCAATGCAAATATATGGCTTATGGTTTTTCATTAACTCTGAAATATACACAAACCAACGTATCTTTCTAGAGAGCTAATGAACTGTTGAAAATAAGAATTTAGGAAAAGCCATGAGCAGGCGCTCGTTCATTGATGGAGCAATAATGCTATTACCTCGAAAATTTGTAAAGGACTTGAGATTCATGCTAAGTATATGAATGTAAAATCTCAGCACGATCGGAATTCTATTCTGGAAATTTTTCAGGAAATGAGATATGTAAAAAATCAATAATTAAAAAAAATTAAATTATATGGTTCTGATGTTTCGATCCTCCTGAAATTTTGCATGAACATACAGTATACCAATACTCATTCACAAAATAAATTTCACTCAGATGGGATATCTTGTTATGGAAATATAAAAATTCTTCTTTTCAATATTCCAATTGATTTTTTTATGGTTCTGTTGAAGTGCCTCTTTAGCTCTGACTGACCACCTGAAAGATTCGGGTTCTAAATTTTGAAATCTTAATTTCGATTTTTAGCTGTGTATTCAAACGGCGGGATGACCTACTGGAGATGATTTCACACAAAATTAATGGCGTTTGTTTCATATTCGCCCAATGATCATGAATAATTCGGTAATAGATTTTGGTTCATGCATCTAATTCACTCAACATAAGTTGCATTTTAGCTTCTTTCGCTCAAGAAAATCAAAAATTTTTTCTTTCTCGTAAAGAAAACAACTGATTTGTTATTCAAATAATCGATTTTAATAACCAAGATATAATTGACAAAATTAAATTTGGTTTTTTTATCCCAGTTATCAATGCAAATGAATGTGGCTCAGGTTTTTCCATTAAATCTTTAATATACTTAAACTAACGTATCCTTCTATCTTCCAAAAGTGTTATAAAATTAAAATTATGAGGTTTATCTGGTTGTCAACTTATAACAACTTAATTAGGTTTGGATTTGATAATTTCTTGATTTGTACCTACATATGAGCAAAATTTATTTTGTTTTTGATGTTTCTTTGAATTTGTATTCGTGTTGTGCAGGTTTTATGTTTTAGTATATTATGTTTTTTTCAATTGAGTTGATCGCTCTGTAAGTTAAGTAGTCTACAGTCTTCACTATCATAACGAGTTCACACCTCGTTTTATTGAGGTACACCACTGGGTGGATCCTTTTTTAAGAGAATTATTCAAGAAAACGGAGGTATTCCAATTTAAAAAAATATTCCATGAGGTCCCCCTTCACATGAGCCTCCGCTGAAACCGCATTAAAACAAGTTCTGATCGTTTTTTTAATAACGTATAATGAGGTACGCCACTGGACGAGACCATTTCTATTGTGATGAATGTTCAAACTGGTGTTTGTTCTTGAAAAATCAACTGGGATAATTGGCTATTTAAATTCAAAAAATGTATCCCATAGATCCCCTCTAACATGGAACACATGGAAATGTGACATGATCATTATGACATTGCTACCAGAAGTAAAAAACGATATCTAAAAAAAGACCTATCTCGGCTTTCTTCACGAAAATCCATTCTATAGAAAGGAAATTCCTTTCAATTATTGGTGATGAAATGAAAATGACCGAAATATTGTATTGTACTATTGAGGTTAAGGGTAATCTCTCATAATGGCTTAAATTACGTCAAAAAAATTGAATATTTGATCATAAACAACATTGTCATGCCTCTAGCAAAAATCAAGAACTATAATTCTCATTCAATCTGAATATTTCAAGCAAATTCACCTCTCCAAAACCTCCAATTTATAGAATAAAAAAGTATTTATTTTCCAATGTAAACTCTGTCCTTAACACAAGGTGAAAATTTCAGATCGATTCCCTCTTATGTCGGCAGGTGTATAGCGTAAATGATAACCTCGTTTCGTGAAAAATTAATGAATTCCAGTAGTGTCCCCCAAATTTGTGTGAAAACTCCTAAAAAACTTTTTTATCGAATTATTCATTGCGATAGATAAGTATCGAATAATTTCACACGAGACTTGTATTCACTAAATTGTTTCCTTGTTTCGAAATGCTGAAAAACCTCTTCATTTGGGTTGTTAATTGACATCGGCTCATCACTTTCAACATATAAATATTTCAGTAGAAAAGATCTATGGAATATAGCAAGAGAAATTTAATTTAAATTACACCCCTATGAAATTATATAATGATATATCTCCCGATAGAAATTTTGGAAGCAATTACAAGAATTCAATTATTCAACTTCCACTACGTATCTTACGTATTCCCCTTGTAATATAAAAGAAAATTTTCAGAATTACTTAATAATATGTAACCTGAATTTTCAAGCATTTCGATGTTTTGAATTTTTGAATACGAAATTATCGTCTAATTATGTTCCCGAATATTTGTAGCTATCTAAGTCACAAATTGATTCAAGTTTTTTAAGAAAGAATCAAACAAAAAATCTGAATGGCGCTCAAAATAGCTCCAACCTAGAGTGACTATATTCTACAGGATGTTAGTGAACAAGTGCGACAAATAATGTTATGAGTGATCCAAAAATATGAACAAAAGATACTATCAACTTCCAACAAAAATGCACCAATTTCGAGATACAGAGTGTTGAAATTGAAAAAACGTTTTCAGATAATAACTTCGAAACACTTTATCCTACATAAAACTTTTTTGTGAACATTTTTTTATCATAATGAGCTTTTATTTTTGCGGAATTTTTTTCTCAAGTGTTAATTAATTAATGTAAAAAAAAGAAAGGGTGAAGCATTTTAAATGTACGACTCTACAAACGTTTTTTTTTTCTAGAAGTGGGGGAAAAACAGCCACTAACCCTTCAAAAAATTCACCAATTTAGACTTGAGAAAAAAAATTCCGCGTAAAACATAGTTTATTATGATAAGAGAATGCTCACAAAAGGTGTTGTATGTACCTACATACATAAAAGATTTCGGAGCTAATCGGAAAAAATATTTGTTTGTACAACTGTCAAAAAAACTTGACTTCTCTGCATCACTATGGATGCGTAAATAATCACTTTTTTCACCGTTAAACAAAGTCTTTTTTTCACCGTGAAAAAAAGTAAGTTTCTATAATGACGATTCAGAAAGATCATTTATGCATTATTATAGAAATTAGAAATATTGTATTTGAAGCATTAACTTTAATAATTATATTTCAGACGAAGTAAATTCACAGTTGTACAAAAAATGTTGTTTGTATTTCGTGCGTATAAAATTCGTGTTTTATGGCACATTTGAGTGAATTTTTGTCCTCGACCTGCGGCCTCGACCAAAAATTGACACTCTCATGTGCCATGAAAAAACACTCATTTTACGCACATTTTAGTTAGTTAATAGAATCTTTTGTTCATATTTTTAGACAAATTCATACCGACCTAAAAGAATCAACTCAATGTGAAGAATTTTGAAAACCTGATATTGAAAAAATAACCAAATAAATAAGATCGACTTCATACTTTCTATTGTCCAGCATGTTTCATTCTCAGAAGCAATTCTCCATAATTTATAATTTTCGAGAATCCCTCGTATACCTAAGTGAATCTCCGTTGATCCGATTAAAGAGAATTTGGTTGCCACTTGGCCAATTTATCATAGATAGCGATTATATTCGGGAGCAATGTCCGATTATTTTCCCGTTATATTTCCATGCAAACTTATTTTACGTTCCAAATGCTCTAATTTTATCTGTGCCTATTGCAGCCTATTGATGTCACGTTTCGGAAGATAATAAACGAATTCAAATTGAGAAATTAGTTGGAGTAGGTTCCCATTTGCGGTACATCAATAATAATATTATCAACCATTGTCCTTTGCGTAGTCATTAATTAAATAAAATTCATTTATTGTTCGTTTTAATTGCCAATTCTTTTGTTAAATTTTTTCGCCACTTAAATAGCCTCAATTTGCACAGGAAGAGGTTCTTCCTCTTTTTTTTTGATACACTAGGAAATAAATATTTCAAGGTACTTACCAACTTATTCATTATCAAACAATAAACCGTAATCTCTGAAACAGAAATAATTAAAAAAATTTTAATTGAGATGGAGTGCTCCTGCGAAAATCTTTGCACTTATGTGTCAGATGTAAATAGATTTTGAAAGAATTGTTGTCTAACAGTAAAACTAAAAGATGAAATATAATATAAATAGTTTTACTGTTAAGCAACAATGACAATAATAATATCTCATAATTTAAATTTTTTTAAATTATTTATGTTTCAAATTTTTCAAATTATTTCTGTCAAAACCTAAAAAGTTTTTTTAGAAATGCAGAATACTCCCAGATTATATTTCAATCGATAATAAACCGTAAGTTTATTTATTTTCTTTTTGTTCGTAGGGGAACAGCGCACCATATTTTTGTCTAAAGGTCTGTATGTTTAGAATATGACTGGTGATACTCTAACTTCCGAACAAAAGAAGCGAAAGGCTCAGCTCCAATCCCATCGAATCGTTCTCGAGTTGTGGAAGTAAATTTTTTTCGAATATTTTCAAAATTAGAAATGGCTCGGTTGAAATTTTATATTTCGAAACTTAATAATGATACAAAGACATGTGTAGAATTCCGTGAGGATATATCCAGTAGAAATACTGGACATTTTCAGGGTACCTACATAATGTGGTCGGAATATCTCGACTGAGTTCATAAATGAGTTGAATGAGCAGAGTGGTTTTTCGAATAATCTAGGTTTAAAATTTTATTTCGCGAATTCTAGGGGTTATTCGACTCATATCACTGACATTTTGACATTCAGAGGATCTTTAAAATTAGTTGTTCCTACCTACTTACAGAAATTCAATCCTTCAGTTTGTTCGCCGCAGAAAAGTTTTCTATTCTAATATTTAGTTACTTATTAATTTTTGATTTACATTCAATTCGTAATAATAAATAACGGAAAGAAAATGCTTATCAGATTAAAAAACATCAATAATTCCGTAAAATTTTACAAGGACTTCAATTACAAATCTGTCAAAACTCCAACATCAGGTAACAATTCGATTAACTCTAATTTCTGCCGAACGTAAACATGAAACCTCAAAACTTTAAATTTTCACGAATTTTGAGATTTGAATAAAAGAGTTGAATTCCTAAAAAAAAGGTGAAATCAATAGCTCTCAGGTTATTCAAATTGTAATAAATAGTTTCTCCAATATGAATATGTGTGCAAAAGCTTATGACTGTAGGTGAAGTATTTCCAATATGATCAAGGAAAATATTTCCTTCAAGAAGATGATCAAGAGCGTCACTATCTTCTTATCATTTCTTTTTGGAACGACCATCACTTTGAATTTTAGAATATTATCTGAGCTTTGAACATGTTTTCCACAGGAGCGAAAAAATCAATGTAATCGAAATTGTCTATCGATTTCATTTTGATATGTCTCTATTATTATTGATAGCACAACATAAATGATCGAAAAAAAGCATAGCACTTTTTTCCAAATCGTCCTTCTCCGAATCAAAGAAATCATGTTCATTTTCCAGGAAATAGCTCTATGTATTCATACACTTCATACAGTGATCTGTCATTCCGAAAGCTCTCCTCAGGGCTCAGACCTCGGTTGACATATGTCATTATCATAAAGTTTTTCATGACAAAATAGTTTGTTGCTTTTTCAGATAAACAGGTTCCTCACTACTCACAGTTTTCCATTATGACTGCCTCTCTTATAATTGGAGAAAAGAAATTTGCCCATTCCACAAACTTCTCAATGGGTGAGAAATTTGTTCTTCCCGGAAACAACAACCGAAAGCACATCCTGGACTCATTCAATATCCATAGACGTCCTAGAACAACATGCAATCGGGTAAGCATTCCGAATGGATCCAAACAGATGGATTCAAAATATACCTACACCAAATTGAAACAAGTAGAAGAAAAAACTAAAAAAGCATTGGAGCAGAAAAAGAAAGACTTGATAAATACTGTTAAAGAAACTAGTGCCAAGTGGACAATGCTCCAAAATGAAGAAGAAAAACTTAAAACATATTTTGTAGAATTCAATAATTTTATCAATGGAAATGCCGAGAGAAGAAATAGATGTTTGCTTCAAGGACAACGAAATCAAGATAAATTCAGGCGGTTTTCAGCTAAAATTGAAATTCTCAAACTTCAACTGGAAAAATTAGTAAGTAATACTCACGTGAAATATACAGGTTCTATAAGAATAGTTGCGAAAAAACTGGGGTAATTCCTTGTCGAAAGATAGACTGAGTCTTCCATATCAACTTTTTTTAGGCCTTCTGCTTAGTTACAGCCCCATCAGATGGCACCTGCAAAGCAGTTTTTAGTTTTTTTCTGTAAAACCAAAAAAATAACAAGGATAAAATCAAGCAGATATCTTATGCAGGCATGAGGGGCATTCAAAAATTTCCCTAAAACTTGTTTCGCAAGAAACTTCTTTCCATATTCATATTTCACAATAAAAAATCGACACATTCTTCATTGTATTTATAAGGTTTCTTGTAGTTTCTAGCTTGAATTATAGCGAGAGTCGTGGAGGCTGGAATTATTTTCGATCCAGATTTTATCCATAGTGGATATCAGGCTGACATTTTCACTGAGATCAACGAAACATAAATAATGTAACAAAGCGAACATTTTCCAAAAGTCTCATTAAATTCGATGTGGAGGTAGAACATTTTGTTGAGCTGCAACAAATAATGTGATTCTTCTTCTAGGCAGTCGCGAAATTTTTTATATTGCTGCCGAGTTCACACTCGTGTAGCCACTTTTGCTGCGGTTTGTTAATTGTTTAGGGGGTTACATTCGCCTGCTCCCCATGAGAGCTATTTTGGCAAGTAGGCTTTTTAAGACTCTAAGAGTGCTTCAAGGGGGCTAGCTAGATTAATATTTCTCCTGTCACCGACTATAACCTCAAAGAAAATACCGTAAAATGGTATACAGATGGTTCCAAAACCTCTACAAGAGCTGGCGCTGTGATATACGGGCCAAGTACCAAGTGTCCACTGTCGCTAGGCTGCTGTATGAGCGTCTTTCAAGCGGAAATCTTAGCTATTGAAAGATGTCTAGATATAAATCTAGAAAGAAACTATCAGTAGTGCGATATACCCGAACACTCAGATAGTCATGCTGCTATCAAAGCACTGAGCTCCTACGTCATCGACTCAAAGATGATCTGGGAGTGCGGGAACAAACTCAATGAGGTGGGCAAGAAAAATGGGGTGGTTTTAATCTGAGCTCCCGGCCATTCGGGAATCAAAGGAAACAAAGAGGCCAATACACTTGCCAAAGAGGGCGTACGAATGTCACTCATTGGCCCAGAACCCTTCTGTGGTATAGGTAAATGTACCTATAAGAAGAACTTTCTGGAGAAGGAGGAAGCCGAGAAGGAAAAACTCTAGCGTTATCTCCCAGGGATTGATTATATCTATAAGTTCCTTCGGAACTTTGAAACAGCAAGATCCAAAAATATCTGGATCTTGGTAAGAAACAATTACAACTCCTCACTGGCTTTCTTACAGTCAGTCCCGTTTGTACTCTCTTTTTCTGACAAGTGTGTTAGCCTCTTTATTTCCTTTGATTCCTGAGGAAAAGTCATCCACAAACAAGTGGAATTTCCTGAAAAATTCGGTCGAATTAATGAAAAAAATTAAAAATTATAATGTCACTGTAACGGCTCATTAATATCAAATTATTTTTAAATGTAATTGCTCTGGTATCGATAAAATATTTTCATATATTGTTTCAGAAAATAATACAGCTATTGTTCAAGATGGAAATAAACAAACATCTGATGTACAACGACTACCTTCAAGCTGCTGTCGATAATAGTGGTAATCGTTTCATGAACATCCAAGAGCTGATCGAAACATTTGAAGTATTTTTCACTTCATTAGAAAATATAGCACAACTTAATAAACAGTCGATGCACCAACTCGAAGAGAAACATACTACAATGAAATTAATAACAGTTGATAGAAAGCCAGAATTAATTCAATTACGCCTGCAGATACAAAATTTGTCGAAAAAATATTATGAAGTGGTACGCCTCAGAAATTCTGAGAACGAAAAATTGATCCTATCAGTTTGCACAAAAATACATGAATCTACAATGGAATATGAGGAATGTCTAAGAAATATAAATGAACTCTACTGCCTTATATGTAGAAGATTGGAAGTACCAGAAATTTTTTCGAAGGGAGACTTCATGAGTCAAATATTCTTCATCAAGTACGTACTGGGACTACAACGTCACTAGGAGGAATATATTTCTTGTTTTTTTGCATAAGTAGAACTTATAAATAATGTATTTTATGAATTTATGTTAATGATCGTATTTATTCTTAATTTTGTTTATCATGTATAGTGATCTTTCTCTCTTATTATTATTTTTATGTTTATAATTTTGTGAATAAAACTTTTACTTTTAATGCTTCATCACTCATTATTGATGGAAATCACTTAGCAAAAACGTTTCAACTCATATAAGAAGATGACGAAGGAATGAAATGTTGAATTTGATACAAATCATAGGGCCGTATTCATAGTCATCCCTCAAGGTGAGGGTGAGTGTGAGTGTCAGATCGCTCTTGAGTAGCTATAGCCTTTTCATGAAGCATACTCATTTCATGGGTGCTAGCTGAGGCTGGCAAAAATCGTACTCCACTCACTGAGTATGCTTTAGGTTTGTTCCAACTCAAGAATTGACCGTACAATGATCGTCAGGATTCTGCGCAATAGATAAAAATGTGTTCCAACTGAAAATGTATCGTTTGAGAACGGTTTCGTTTTTGTTCCATCCTGCTTCGGGACCGTGAGTGGAACGGTTTTGTGATCGTCATTTCGATCCCTGGTCTGGAGCAGGTACTGTTTGGACGGTTCTTGTACGGTCAAAGTTTAGACGTGCGCATAAGATCGATTACTAACAGTTTCGTGACCGTCAAATTACCGTACAAAAGTCAGCTGTTGGAACAAACCTAAAAGGTTTGTTGTTGTTTATGAAACAACTACAGCTACTCAAGGGCGATCTGACACTCACACTCACCCTCACCTTGAGTGATGACTATGAATTCGGCCCTTAATCGATTAATTAATGAGTATACGCTTTATTTCTTTATCCAAACAAATTGATATATTCTATGATATTTTTAGAGAACATTTTTTGCCCTATTAAAAACCCAATGAAATCAATCATTCGAAGTCATCTGATTGAACACAACCAATCACCGCCTGATTACACTGAAAACAGCCCATGGGCGAGATTTTCACTCTCGTTACCATGGATACATTATGATGCATTTCGATTTTGACGTTTCTATATTTGATATTTCAAAATGCCTCGATTTGGTTCCAACACTGACGAAAATATTAATGAAATCATACAATCAAACATACCAATAAATACCGTTCGCAGTAAAAATTTGTATGGGGAGCATTTATGGAGTTTTGTGATGAGAGAAAGTATATATTAGATGGAAATAGGACACCAGAAGAATTGGCATTTATTTTGAAAGATTGGGCTGTAAATATGAGAAAAAAAGATGGTACAGAGTTTAAAGAAGCAACAGTTAAAACCATGTGGTAATTAGCAAAAAATTTTCTATCCGAATAACCCTCGGACATTGATAAATGCTCAAAAATTTCTGTAACAGATTTCTCAAGCTTGTTGCTTGTAGGAAACAGACCTCCGCCTGCGGCGTCGGTCTGTTTCCAAGCAACAAGCTTTCAAAATCTGTTATAGAAATTTTTTCGTGCAATTATCAATGTCCTTGGGTTATTACTACTGACAAGTGTAATCGACATTAATCATTTTTGATATTTCAGTACGTCAATATTTATCATTATTTCTTAAGTTTTTCCAATATTTTATTCCAATATATTAAGTTGAAAAATAAGATTAGCCACGTATGTCCAAAAGAAAACTTCCCCTCATACATTTGAGAGGAAAAACAAATGAAGAGCTATACGAAAATAGAGGGTTTGTCCATCCAAAGTCTCTCACCAAGACAATATACAATCGAACACAGCGAATCAAAGCTGATCCATGTGACGCCATTGTTCTTCCGATAATCAACGATAGAATTCAAAATGATATGAAACACATAGCAATGACTAAAAGACACAAAAATTACCGTTGTAATAAAGCTGTAAGAATACGTCGTGAAAGTTATCTGAAAAGATTAGCTCAACTAGATGAAAAATGGAAAGCTTTACAAACAATGGAAAATAGTTTGCGATCGAATATGATTCTATTCAATCGGTTTTTAAGGCAAAATTTAGTTAAGAGAGAAAGATTCATAGAGAATATCAACCATTATCGTAACATGAATAAAAAATATGAGGAAGATATATGTGAGATCACGGAAAGAAATTCAATTCTAGTAAGAATATTTACTATCCTACTGCCTAATGTAAATAAGATAACTTCGAAAGGAACAACTTCAAAACTTGAATATTTGAAGGAAGGTGCATAAATGAATTAAATGACACCAACAGCTCTCAGGATATTCGAATTCGAATGATCATTTTCCCGATATGAGCAAGCCCGCAAAAGCTTCTGATTTCACATCAAGACTTTCTTCAATTTTTGAGCGCTCGTTCTACTACGAGTGCTATATCTTTTTGCCTGAATGTCTGCAATTTTCGAATTTCGAGCCGAAAATTGTCGCAAAAAATAGGGTTCGACTCCCTGATGAAGAATCCGTGGTGAAACTCAATTATGTCCGTGGGGCTATCCGGCCGGCCGCTAGCACGATAACTTTCGGAGAAATTGTCCTAGATACTTGAGATTTTTAGGATGAGTTCGATTCCCAAATGGCTCGGTTAAGTTAGTTAACCAGCCAAATCGTAACAGGGTGTTACATAGAGTATGACCATTCATAATTTTTGTTCCCCAATATCTCAAATAAAACAGAACGAATTGCTGCCACATTCATGATGCTCATTGCTCATAATAAGCTTCATGCAAAAGTTTGTTGCCATAATGTTAACAGAACCTTAGAAAATTCAATTGAAATATTGAAAACAAGAATATTTATATTTCCATAACGAATAATCCGATTCAGATTAAATTATTTTGTGAATAACGATTGATATACTCAATGTTCATGCGAAATTTCAAGATAATCTCATCATCAGAACCATCGAATTCATTTTTTCTATTATTGATGTTTTACATATTAATTTTTTGTATAATTTCCAGAATGTAATTCCGATCGTGCTGATATTTTGCATTCATATACTTAGTATGAATCTCAAGTCCTATACAAAAATTTTGAGGCAATAGCATTATTGCTTCGCCAATGAACGAGCGTTCAAAAGCACCAGCTCAAGACTTTTCTTGATTTATTTGTAAATATCTCTTTAATGCATATACCATATGTCAGACAAACAATTTTTTGCTAACATAATTTCTGCGAAAATTTACAGGAAGCGACACAACATGACATTAAATTCAAAAATTTGGAAATATTATTCTGCTCATATTTTATTATCGTGCATTCATAGGATCATACGATCTCATCACCTATTCACAACTTAATACTTAACTTCAAATGAACGTGACAAGTAGTTTCAGAAATATTGAAAAACATAAGGACAATATTCCAGTGACAATAACTTTCGAGTTTTTGTCTTTTTCCGTTCGAAGGTTATGAGTATTTAAGCCCAGATCAGCAATATTGGCCAGAATTCATATTTTATTGAAAATCCTCTAATGATACAATCCTAGCTATATTCAACATGAATATGCTCGACATTCTCACAGTTTCAAATATCCGAATTGAGATCGACCGGATTTCGTCAATATTGCAAAATCAATAAGACGAAAAGTGACCAAAAATTTATCGGTCCATATCACACACACTAAATATATTTTTTAAATTTTCTAATGGCAAAATTCTTACTATTGCACTAGTTCAATTGATCAGATATATGATTTAGGAATTATCGGGAAAATACTATAGAATTATCACTTGTCGATAACTACAAAATTTCTGGACTGATTTGGCTCATTCATTCGAACCTACCCTCAAAAAAGATAAATATTAATTTCATTGATAATATTGAAATCATTCTTATTACAGTTGAGAGTCAGAACAATGATGAAAGAAGAAGTTCAAAAACACTCCATATACTACAATTTCTTGATGAAAGTTCTTAATGAAAATAGTGAATATAAATCAGTGTCTTCACTGATCGACCGATTTGAAACATTGTTCTCCACTACTGAAACAACAATAGAAAAATACAACAGAGATAAATCAGAACTGGAAGATTCAATGTTTGATTTGGAAAGTACAATTTTTGAAAAGTGTCACGTCATCCGCAATCTTCTTTATCAGCTGGGCGTTCTAAGTCAAAAGTACAGTGAAGTCAAAAGAAGAACCAAAGAGAGTGATAAAATATATCGCGATGTTCTGCATGAAACAAGCAATCTGCAATTGAATCTCATGATCACTAAAGATTTTATTAGTGTATTTTACTCAGCAATATGCGAACGACAAGGCCGAAAGAAGTATGTTAAGAAGGATGATTCCACTAAGCAACTTTGTATAATTTCGAATAATCTGAAAATATTAAGCAACATAATTAAATCAAAACAGATTGGACATGGTTTATCCGAGAAGAATGATGAAGATAGTACAGATCGGGACCAGGGTGGTTTCTGATTATTTATTAGTAATTTGGTGTTTTTATGTTTTTAAATATAAGATGTAACATTTAATATGTTGTTCATTCTAAAATAATAACTATTCAATTATGTTGACTATTCCCCTCAACAAAATTCAAACGATCATATTAACGCATATGGCTAATAAATCAACTGCAGCACTTCGGATTAGAAGCTACCTTCAAAATACAGATAACAATTCAAAAACTTTAAATTCTGTACTGAACTACAGAATTGATTTTCAGGTTAGTTGTGGAGCTCAAACATATCTACCGTGAATGAATAAAATTAGATCCATGAATATATCAAAGGATAATATACAAATCAGTAAGATCGTTTTTCAATGTGAACAAGAATTCAAAAACTTCGGACTTGACGCCAGGGTTTTCTTCAATAAATTGCTTTTGATAGATTCAATACTTCAATACCAAACTGCGCAAAAAATTAACGCACATTATGGAAATCTCAAATTTATTCTACAACTAAAGGTGTTCTCAATGATAATTATTTTATCACAATTATGCATGCATATGTTATCCACTTTCAACGTTTTTCTTCAATACAGATGTTTTTTCCCAGCAGGAATAAAAAACGATGAGATTATCAGATTTTAAATGTATTAGCTTCATTCGGAAATCAGTTGTTCTCGATCAATTCTAGTGATCAATAGTTTTTCTTTTGTTTGATTTTCTACACTCGATCGCTATGCAACACGAAACACGCAATTTGACCCAAGAGGAATGTGCCTAAGCGGTAGTTTTGCGAGAAGAAGACTGGGCATACACAAGAATTGACGAAAGGTTTGGAGTTTCCCATACAAGTGTGTCCAAAATGTTGCAGCGATTCAGGGAGACAGGTATGAATGTCCGAAGACCAGGACAGGGTAGACCACGGGTAACAACTGCCATTCAAGAACGTTACTTGGGAGTTTCTTCGTTGAGACACGGCCTTCTAAAGACAGCTTTAGAAGGCCGTGGTTGAGACAACGGTTTGCAACCGCTCGCCTCCTTCAAAATCAGCTTGAGCAAACTCATGGGGTGCAAATTAGCACTTAGACAATAAGAAATCGGCTCAGAGAATATGATTCAAGGCCTCGCGTCGCGGCAAGAGGCCCAGCTCTTAACCCAGCCCATCGAAGGGCGCGTTTGGATTTTGCGAGAGAGCATATCCATTGGGAAGAGGCTGATTGGGAAAGAGTTCTCTTCACAGATGAGTCTAGATTCTGCCTCTACCATTGTGATCGACGTTGCCTTGTATACAGACGTCCTCATGAAAGATATGCTCATTGCTCAGTGCAATATCCTTAATACTACTGGTTTCCGGGGAGGATCGATTATGGTATGGGGTGGAGTATCTTTGACTGCTCGCACAGACCTAGTGGTCGTTGATAATGGAGCTATGAATGCTGATAGGTATAAAAGGTACATTCTTTAAGAGCATGTAGTGCCATTTGCCCCATACATTTGTGAAAATTTCATTTTTATGGACGATAATGCCAGACCCCTTCGTGCGCGCATCGTTCAGGAGTACCTTGAAGAGGTTGAAGTCTCTCGAATGGAATGGCCAGCAAGAAGTCCAGATCTCCATCCGATTGAGCAGGTTTGGGACAACCTCAATAGAAGGCTGAGATGTTCAAAAAATCATCCAGCTACTCTTAATGACTTAGGAATCGAACTCAGAGAATAAGGGAAGGATTAGATCAGAACATTTCAAGATCACTCATTTTGAGTATGATCCTTGCCGAGCTGTAATTAACGCAAGGGGTGGAAATACCAAGTATTGAATCACTTATCAGCATTCCAGAATTTTGAAAAATGTTTACTTCTCTTCTTTCACATAAGATTCGGTGAAATCCTGAATTTTTCTTCCATTTAATGTGTCTTGTTTCGTTCAAAACCTTCCCGAGAGATCATAAAAAATGAGTTATAAAGTCAATGTAGAGTTAACTTTCATTGAAATTTAGATTTTCAGAATGTGCGTTAATTTTTTCGCGCAGTGTACTTGTGGAGAGCTACAACACACATAAGTGAAATCCTATTGAAATTCAATATAGAGTTCTAGGATAACTGATCAGAAAACAAGTTTTTGCCAATAAAATATAATTAATTTTCACCACAATTTTTAGCAACAACAATTTATTCAAATAAATACAAAAAAAATATAGTTTACCATAAAAATTACGTACAATAACATAACAAGGAAATAATCGGACCAAGTATATTACAAAAGTTTACAGGGGGTGGGTATAGCAGCTGACAGCAACAAATACCTTCAGAGGGTCATAAAACTACCTAACCATTCCATGAGCAGAAGGGTTCATTGTGCAATAACCCTTTGCCGTAACAAATTTGCTGAAATTGTGTGAAATGGTCATTTTCGGCGAATTTCTAAGAAAAAACCCTGAAAAAATCACAGTGCAATAATATATTAGACCTGCGAATACCAGAATTTACTGCTCTATTTCCTACGTTTATGGTGCCTATACTGCCCATTGAATTGAATGTTGAAGAAGGGTTTTACCGAAAGGTGATGGTCATTTCTGAATTCTTTCCATCCTATATTTTTTTACCACTCGTTTTATGGTTGAGTCGATTTTTGCACAATAACTCTTGAACCATTTCAAACAAATATCCATACTGGGAAGTATATCGAATATACTGCATCTTATAATTTGAAATGAATTTTTATCAATATAAACAAGCACTTCTGACTTCAAGTTACTGAACTTTTCTTGTTTTTATTAGTTAAATAGTTACTATTATGGCCACATTCTTGACATTTGGACTTTTTACTATTTTTCCAATATTACCGAAACCACATATATGATTAATTCGAAATTCTGTATCAAGAGGAACAATAATTACAAACAAACTCTTGCAGAATTTGGTGAGAATCGTGACAGAAGGAAATAGAAAAATATCCGTCCGTATCAATAGACTAGGGGAAATGAGAAATATACGAAGACTAAACGCTTTAAATTGTCAGGAATAGGGTGAGAGGTTCAGTTGTTGATACCCCGATAGTGATTGACACTGTGTACATATATATAGATGTAATAATCTATTTATGCTATCTAGAGTTTTTTCATCTGTCTCCACATATTTCAGAATGATTTATTTTTATTTGGGTCAAGTTCAATTCCCTCAGGTTATTATTCTGAAAACGCCATCATTATATATTTCGTCGCGAGAGTTTGTTTACTTAAGGATAGCGACTTCACATAATTGCGTATATTTTTCGATTTTGTTCTGTTTCATATTCGTTAGAAGTTTTCTACTGTTTGGAAGGTTCCGAGGAATATTTAATTGATGTAAGTAAACCCTTCAATGATTTATTTATTAAGGTTTAACCATATGGCAATAACTGTGTCAATAATATTACATCGAACAGTAATTGACATAGGGTTCAACCTTAATATATAAATCATTGAAGGGTTTACTTACATCAATTAAATATTCCTTGGAACCTTCCAAACAGAAGAAAACTTCTAACGACTATGAAACATAACAAAATCGAAAAATATACGCAATTATGTGCAGTCCTTAAGGAAACTCTAACATATACACTTATTATTACAAATATCTAAATGGCGTTTTCAGAATAATAACCTGAGGAAATTGAATTTGACCCAAATAGAAATGAATCTTTATGAAATATGTGGAGACAGCTGAAAAAACTCCTAGCTAGCATTAATAGTTTGTTACATCGGTACATATATATGTGAAGATCACGAATACTTTTTGTTACTTCGTTGTTTATATGGAATAAAATTGTCTAAAATTTCTTATTTCTCAAGTATTTTTAGTATGCATGTCTCATTCACCTCTATAATGAAGATGTATGAGTGAGAGAAAGAAGGATTCTTTGGGTGCTATCACGCCGCCTGCGTAATACAGTTTGCTTCGGATCAATAAATTTTCAGCGTCAATCGATTCATTTGACCGAGCTTAACAATTATCAGTAATAACCGTTTCTGTAGATCTCACAGAATTTTTGCAAAATGCTGAAATATAGCGTTTTAGGGGGGGTCAACCCCTTAGACATTTTTCGCCCAAAATTTCAAAATTTAAGATGACCATTTTATGTGCTTATATTGAAGGGGACTACAGACTGAAAAAGAATATGCAATTCATTTTTCATTCCGGCTGTTCAAACGGAAAATATGAAAGTTTGGAATATCGGGTTTTGGAAAAAATGCCATTTGAACGGTGAAATTCTAAACGGTTGCAGATATCGATTCGAAAGTATTTTTTCTTATTTAACTACCTCGAAAACCTATAAAAACATACCAAATTCACTAAAGTCCGCCGTACTTTTCAAATGAATTCAGTTTCTAGATTTTGCATTTTTCATTTTCGAGTTGCGTTCGAGAGCGCCTGCGTAATACAGTTTGCTTCGGATCAATAAATTTTCAACGTCAATCGATTCAATAGACCAAGCTTAACAATTATCAGTAATAACCGTTTCTGTAGATCCCACAGAATTTTTGAAAAATGCTGAAATATAGCGATTTAGGGGGGGTCAACCCCTTAGACATTTTCGCCCAAAATTTCAAAATTTTAGATGACCATTTTATGTGCTTATATTGAAGGTGACTACAGACTGAAAAAGAATATGCAATTCATTTTTCATTCCGGCTGTTCAAACGGAAAATATGAAAGTTTGGAATATCGGGTTTTGGAAAAAATGCCATTTGAACGGTGAAATTCTAAACGGTTGCAGATATCGATTCGAAAGTATTTTTTTCTGATTCAACTACCCCGAAAACCTATAAAAACATACCAAATTCACTAAAGTCCGCCGTACTTTTCAAATGAATTCAGTTTATAGATTTTGCATTTTTCATTTTCGAGTTGCGTTCGAGAGCGCCTGCGTAATACAGTTTGCTTCGGATCTATAAATTTTCAACGTCAATCGATTCATTAGACCGAGCTTAACAATTATCAGTAATAACCGTTTCTGTAGATCCCACAGAATTTTTGCAAAATGCTGAAATATAGCGTTTTAGGGGGGGTCAACCCCTAGACATTTTTCGCCCAAAATTTCAAAATTTTAAATGACCATTTTATGTGCTGTTCAAACGGAAAATATGAAAGTTTGAAATATCGAGTTTTGGAAAAAATGCCATTTGAACGGTGAAATTCTAAACGGTTGCAGATATCGATTCGAAAGTATTTGCTTCTGATTCAACTACCCCGGAAACCTATAAAAACATACCAAACTCAATGAAGTCCGCCATACTTTTCAAATGAATTCAGTTTATAGATTTTGCATTTTTCATTTTCGAGTTGTGTTCGAGAGCTCCTGCGTAATACAGTTTGCTTCGGATCTATAAATTTACAACGTCAATCGATTCATTAGACCGAGCTTAACAATTATCAGTAATAACCGTTTCTGTAGATCCCACAGAATTTTTGCAAAATGCTGAAATATAGCGTTTTAGGGGGGGGTCAACCCTTGACATTTTTCGCCCAAAATTTCAAAATTTTAGATGACCATTTTATGTGCTTATATGGAAGGGGACTACAGACTGAAAAAGAATATGCAATTCATTTTTCATTCCGGCTGTTCAAACGGAAATTATGAAAGTTTGAAATATCGAGTTTTGGAAAAAATGCCATTTGAACAGTGAAATTCTAAACGGTTGCAGATATCGATTCGAAAGTATTTTTTTCTGATTCAACTACCTCGAAAACCTATAAAAACATACCAAACTCAATAAAGTCCGCCTTACTTTTCAAATGAATTCAGTTTATAGATTTTGCATTTTTCATTTTCGAGTTGCGTTCGAGAGCGCCTGCGTAATACAGTTTGCTTCGGATCTATAAATTTTCAACGTCAATCGATTCATTAGACCGAGCTTAACAATTATCAGTAATAACCGTTTCTGTAGATCCCACAGAATTTTTGCAAAATGCTGAAATATAGCGTTTTAGGGGGGGTCAACCCCTTAGACATTTTTCGCCCAAAATTTCAAAATTTTAGATGACCATTTTATGTGCTTATATTGAAGGGGACTACAGACTGAAAAAGAATATGCAATTCATTTTCATTCCGGCTGTTCAAACGGAAATTATGAAAGTTTGAAATATCGAGTTTTGGAAAAAATGCCATTTGAACGGTGAAATTCCAAACGGTTGCAGATATCGATTCGAAAGTATTTTTTTCTGATTCAACTACCTCGAAAACCTATAAAAACATACCAAATTCACTAAAGTCCGCCGTACTTTTCAAATGAATTCAGTTTATAGATTTTGCATTTTTCATTTTCGAGTTGCGTTCGAGAGCGCCTGCGTAATACAGTTTGCTTCGGATCTATAAATTTTCAACGTCAATCGATTCATTAGACCGAGCTTAACAATTATCAGTAATAACCGTTTCTGTAGATCCCACAGAATTTTTGCAAAATGCTGAAATATAGCGTTTTAGGGGGGGTCAACCCCTTAGACATTTTTCGCCCAAAATTTCAAAATTTTAGATGACCATTTTATGTGCTTATATTGAAGGGGACTACAGACTGAAAAAGAATATGCAATTCATTTTTCATTCCGGCTGTTCAAACGGAAAATATGAAAGTTTGAAATATCGAGTTTTGGAAAAAATGCCATTTGAACGGTGAAATTCTAAACGGTTGCAGATATCGATTCGAAAGTATTTTTTTCTAATTCAACTACCCCGAAAACCTATAAAAACATACCAAATTCACTAAAGTCCGCCGTACTTTTCAAGTGAATTCAGTTTATAGATTTTGCATTTTTCATTTTCGAGTTGTGTTCGAGAGAGCCTGCGTAATACAGTTTGCTTCGGATCTATAAATTCTCAACGTCAATCCATTCATTAGACCGAGCTTAACAATTATCAGTAATAACCGTTTCTGTAGATCCCACAGAATTTTTGCAAAATACTGAAATATAGCGTTTTAGGGGGGGTCAACCCCTTAGACATTTTTCGCCCAAAATTTCAAAATTTAAGCTGACCATTTTATGTGCTTATATTGAAGGGGACTACAGACTGAAAAAGAATATGCAATTCATTTTTCATTCCGGCTGTTCAAACGGAAAATATGAAAGTTTGAAATATCGGGTTTTGGAAAAAATGCCATTTGAACGGTGAAATTCTAAACGGTTGCAGATATCGATTCGAAAGTATTTTTTTCTTATTAAACTACCTCGAAAACCTATAAAAACATACCAAATTGACTAAAGTCCGCCGTACTTTTCAAATGAATTCAGTTTATAGATTTTGCATTTTTCATTTTCGAGTTGTGTTCGAGAGAGCCTGCGTAATACAGTTTGCTTCGGATCTATAAATTCTCAACGTCAATCGATTCATTAGACCGAGCTTAACAATTATCAGAAATAACCGTTTCTGTAGATCCCACAGAATTTTTGTAAATTGCTGAAATATAGCGTTTTAGGGGGGGTCAACCCCTTAGACATTTTTCGCCCAAAATTTCAAAATTTTAGATGACCATTTTATGTGCTTATATGGAAGGGGACTACAGACTGAAAAAGAATATGCAATTCATTTTTCATTCCGGCTGTTCAAACGGAAAATATGAAAGTTTGAAATATCGGGTTTTGGAAAAAATGCCATTTGAACGGTGAAATTCTAAACGGTTGCAGATATCGATTCGAAAGTATTTTTTTTCTTATTAAACTACCTCGAAAACCTATAAAAACATACCAAATTGACTAAAGTCCGCCGTACTTTTCAAATGAATTCAGTTTATAGATTTTGCATTTTTCATTTTCGAGTTGTGTTCGAGAGAGCCTGCGTAATACAGTTTGCTTCGGATCTATAAATTCTCAACGTCAATCGATTCATTAGACCGAGCTTAACAATTATCAGTAATAACCGTTTCTGTAGATCCCACAGAATTTTTGCAAAATGCTGAAATATAGCGTTTTAGGGGGGGTCAACCCCTTAGACATTTTTCGCCCAAAATTTCAAAATTTAAGCTGACCATTTTATGTGCTTATATTGAAGGGGACTACCGACTGAAAAAGAATATGCAATTCATTTTTCATTCCGGCTGTTCAAACGGAAAATATGAAAGTTTGAAATATCGGGTTTTGGAAAAAATGCCATTTGAACGGTGAAATTCTAAACGGTTGCAGATATCGATTCGAAAGTATTTTTTCTTATTAAACTACCTCGAAAACCCATAAAAACATACCAAATTCACTAAAGTCCGCCGTACTTTTCAAGTGAATTCAGTTTCTAGATTTTGCATTTTTCATTTTCGAGTTGCGTTCGAGAGCGCCTGCTATCACATTATAAATAAAAGTACCAAAAATTATTAACATAAGGAATTAAACAAGGGAATTCAAAACGGGTAACCCGCAAAAGCTTGTGACTGCACGTAAGGTTTTTTCGACCTTGAAATATAAGGTTTTCAGGGCCAAACTACTGAAACCATGAAATGACAAGTACGATGTATAATACCACTGCACAAACATTCGCTCCAATTCCAAAAAATTGCCGAAATCCTTCTGTCGGCAATTATCTCAGAAAACCTTCGCAACCCACCACAATAAAACACGCAATTTACCTTCTGGAACGCCAAACTTTATTGCTTCGTTTTTTACGTTTATACAGCCAATTCCGAAAATTGCCAAAGGGTTGCAGAGTACCCTGATGGCCAACCCAAACCCATTGTAGTTTAATAGGCATCTAAATTGCGAAGATGACTATAGACAAATAATTCTTCGTCCCATCTAACGGGACCTGACACAAAAAAGGTAAATTGCGTCCCTTAAAAAAGGGTTCGCATTTTTGGACCGTTTTATTGGCCTGTTGCCAAAACCCAGATCGTGGGAATCGAAGAATATACTGTTACATTATTCTACCTGCTGCAGATTTTTCGGAGACGCTGGTGGGTTCTTTCACGATTTTAATGATACAGGTGTTGGTATTGAATGTTTGGATTCGTTATCTATAGTGACGGCTCTATTCTTGCGGGGTTTTCAGGAGTTTAGCATTGTTTGGTCTTTTATAAAGTTTTTTGATAAATGACGATTTCAGTGAAAGAAAATATTTATTTCAAACTTTAAATTATAAAAAAGTCATAATGGAATATTCTGTCGTTACTTTTAGAAATTTTTTCCATGATTATAAATACTAAGATATAACATTTTTTCATTGCAGACACGTTGTATCAAGCAAATACTTTTATATACTGTCAAATACATAATCATAAAAATCTTATGTACATTATAAAAAAGTTGTCTTATTTCTCTTGACGCAACGTGTTTGGAATGATGAGATAAAAATTAAAAAAAATGCTCTAAGCAAGTGCTTTTGAGCGCTCATTCATTTATGGAGCAATAATGCTATCACCTGCACCTGGGTGTCCCAAAACTCGACGTCAACCCGGAACCGGGTGAAAAGGCAAGTAATGCTGGTTGTCAGAAAAATATAAAAAAAAATCTAAGTTGCATGATTTTAAATAATGGGCATTTAAAAAAACACGCAAAATTCCACACCCTGTGACAGTCTTTTCGCTCCTGTTGCCACAAATATCAACTTTTTCCAACTTTTTTTTTGCTGTGTAACCTTGAATAATGCTTGTCTAAACTGTAATCAAAATTTGGATACCAGCTGCTCTAGGTTTCATAAAAATAGGGCTTGCTTCTCAGAAAAAAAATTCAAAATAAACAATTGCCTAGTTTCAACTGACTGTATTGAAAAAAAAATGTACTACGCATGTTTGGCATGTTTTGTCAAAAGTTGGCGCATTTAGTAAGGATTCCAAAATGGTATAATACTTGTTAAATTGTAGCTGCCGTAGTTCAAATTTATTTTCGATTGCCTTTGAATACACTTTTTCTTGAACTGCTTCCCAGTAAAAAAGTCCAATGGATTCAAGTCCGGTGAACGGGCTGGCCACGAGATTGGACCAGAACGTCCGATGCATCTTCCGGAAAAAAATGTTACCAGAAAAAAAAATTTCCAGAGAAAATAATTTTCCCAGAAAAAAAATTTCCGGAGAAATTTCTCTGGAAATTTTTTTTTCTGGTAACATTTTTTCCCGGAAGATGCATCGGACGTTCTAGTCCAATCTCGTGGCCGGCCCGTTCACCGGACTTGAATCCATTGGACTTTTTTACTGGGAAGCAGTTCAAGAAAAAGTGTATTCAAAGGCAATCGAAAATAAATTTGCTACAATTTAACAAGTATTATACCATTTTGGAATCCTTACTAAATGCGCCAACTTTTGACAAAACATGTCAAACATGCGTAGTACATTTTTTTTTCAATACAGTCAGTTAAAACTAGGCAATTGTTTATTTTGAATTTTTTTTCTGAGAAGCAAGCCCTATTTTATGAAACCTAGAGCAGCTGGTATCCAAATTTTGATTACAGTTTAGACAAGCATTATTCAAGGTTACACAGCAACAAAAAAAGTTGGAAAAAGTTGATATTTGTGGCTACAGGAGCGATTTATTGTGCTAACGACCGAGCGGCCCCACGGACAGAATTGAATTTGACCATCGCATTTGTCATCAGGTAATCGAACTCTATGGTTTGAGACCTTTTTCGGCTCAAAATTCTATAATAACAGACATTTGGGCAAAACGATAAAAGCTCGTTTAAGTAGAACTAAGGCTCAAAACTAATGAAATTTATAATTAGCAAAATAATATTATCCATCAATATTCTTTATGTTATTCTTGAAGCTAAAAACTCAATGAATTTAACAGTTCAAAGTTGCAAAATTTTAAAATGTCGTGTTATTTTTCTCGAAATCTTCTCACAATCTCAACCCATTGAAGAAATTATAACAGCCATTGTAGATCTAATAGTTTGAAGTATGCATAATGAAAAAAAATGTAAAATTAATGCCATACATTCAGAAGTTATCGTTAAATTTTTAAAGTTGGTTTAACATTTGAACAGAAACGTTGAATCAATGAATGGATTGAATGGCACGAAATAGCCCTCAGGATGCTTAATTTGAATTATCATGCTATGTCATCAACGGCCGACCGTAAACACGATAACTTCCGGAAGGAACTACTTCAAAATTTGAGCTTGCTTACGAAAGGAAATATTTTCTAACATTGACTGACCTGTTATAAAATAAGGATTTTCGTTCAAGTGAAACATCCTGTATAACCCGACCGCATCATACCTACTGAAATGATTCCAAATTAATGAGCAACCAAAAAGACCGCCTCTAAAATCATCGACATACATAGCCACTTTGAAAAAACTGTCCCATGTCTACCTGAAGATTCAACCGAAATAAATTCGGGACTGGGCCAAAGTGCTATCTCGAAATCAAACCCACATAATCAAACGAAATCCTTTCTTGTTTGTAATTGACAGCTTTCTATCTTTTCCCTTCTAATCTCGAAGAAAAATACCTGCCGCTCCGAATAAATTACATTTAAATTCTGGACATATTCGCATTCACTCAAGGTGACTGCAACCTTACATTTGCATTTTAACGATACGCTAATTTTGGAATTAATAATCGACAGTTTGATAGCCATAATTAGGACTCTGGCTACGTTCTCGAGGATAGCAACATTCGTTCAATGAAAACCAATAGTAATTTCTGCAGTTTTTGATTTGTATGATGATGTTCCCAAATTCGTATTTTGGCATTGACTGACTAGATATCATTGACCTATATCTGCATTAATCTTTTCGATTGATTCGAAGGTTTGCTACAGATATTCGATGAAAATATTATGTAATTTATTGGTAAATATTCAGACCAATTATCGTTTCGGATCTTAGAACGCACGTGCAAAAAATATGCTGGAAAATACCGGAAATAATATATTAAAATGTTGGAATTACCTAATCTTCGTAACATTGATGTTCCCAAAATCTTCATATTGCATTGCTGAGCAATGCAATCTGCATTGCTGTAAAAATTCAAACTGTCATTTTTTTGACATTTGACAAGTAGAAACTATGTCATTAATAAAAATGGAACGATACACGCGTCAAGAACGCATTGAAATTATTAAAATTCGCTATAAAAATTGTGAAAATTTGGTAGAGACGGTTCGTAAAACTCGAACATTTTTGGGTCGTCGTGAAGAACCTTGTCGGACCGCAATAAAGAAATTGGTGGAAAAATTCGAGCTGTTGGGACACTGTTGCACGTAGCTCAAGAACAGCCGAGAATATTGCTGCTGAAGCCGAAAGTGTTGAAGAAACCCAGGTTGATCCATTCCTCGTCGTTCTTTGGAATTAGGCGTTCCACAAACGTCATAACACCATATTTTGCATGAAGATTTGGGTCTTAAAGCTTATAAAGTTCAGTTAACACAAGAACTCAAGCTGGCAGATCATCAACAATGTCGTGTCTTTGCTGATAGGATCGTTGAAATGCATGAAAATGATCCGGAATTCCATCGAAAAATCGTTTTGAGCGATGAGGCCCATTTACACCTCGGTGGCTCCGTTAACAAGCAAAATTGCCGCATCTGAGGCTCGGAAAACCCAAGAGTTATTGTTGAAAAGCCTCTTTATCCTCAACGTGTGACTGGAGCGGTTTATGGTCCGGCAGAGTCATTGGGCCTTACTTTTTTGAAAATGAGGCTGGAGCAACAGTTACAGTGAATGGATTGCGCTGTCGAGATATGATTAATGATGTTTTATGGCCGAAATTGGATAGTATTGGTCCGGACAACGTTTACTTTCAACAAGACGGCGCTACGTGCCCCAAAAGCAACGAAACCACTTTCGATCTTTTACGGGAAAAGTTTCTGGACCGTGTTATCTCTCGAAGAGGTGATCACAATTGGCAACCGAGATCTTGTGATTTAACACCTTGCGACTTCTTCCTTTTGTTAAAGTAAAAGTGATCAACCCTTACAGAAAAATATTTATAGTTCTTATTTTCACATATTTTTGCATCATTAAAATAAGAACTATAAATATTTTTCTGTAAGGGTTGATCACTTTTACTTTAACACCTTTGGGGCCACGTGAAAGAGAAGGTCTACGCCAATAGCCCCGCGTCGATTCAAGACCTCAAAGATGGAATTCGGGAAGCTATCGAGGAAATAGGGCAGCCACTTTGCGATTTGGTTACGGTAAATTTCATTAGAAGGATATGGTCCTGTAAGCGTGGTCGTGGTGGTCATTTGCCTGATGTTATTTTCCACTATTAACGGCATAGCTTCTTCTTCATAATGAAATAAACATCCCATCATTTATATGAAAAATGGCATTTTTCTTTGAATATAAAAATTACACCTCTTATTGGAAAACCCTTCAGTATTGGTATTGGGTGAATTTGAGGAGAATTGAGTTGAGATTATCTGAACACTGTATTAAAACAGCGACATATGTAATTGAGGTAAAAAGTATCAGTTGCAGAACTGTGAGTAGTTGTCAAGTGTAGATTTGACTGAGTATGTTTACGCTTACAAAAATTTGACCAATAAATCAAAATATGACGACGAAAGAAGAATGAGCCCTTCCTCAAAATATGCAGTTTTCTTGATATCTAATAGCCACGTGATCTACTGCGTAGGGCTATCATTCAGCAGAGCGTCGGCCAAATCCGACCATCCATGACGACTTTAAGAAAATGCGAGTGTAACGTGACTTGGTAAGACACTACGAAGTGTATAAACCCGTGACTGTCTGCTGGCGGAACGGCTTGCTGATAAAATTCGTAAGACCAGTACCACCACTAGACGTCCCAATAGGGGCAGGAGGGGAGCAGAACCAGCCTGCGACTCTTGGCGAACCCCCTGGCCCCCCAACAGTTACCCAACTGCTTGCATATCCGTTGCGTAGATGCGTATGCCCTCTAAAGGTCCTCGAATGATGCTAGGTCATTGGATTTTTGGACCCTTGTCCTTCAACAAACAGTCGCGCAGAATGTTGCTTCGAGATTGTTAGGCTTGTCTGGTTGTCTACTTGCGGGTTATTTGGGTTTGTTTGATTGGAGTGTTCTCAATGATTTTTATTCGATTTATCTACGCCCTGATGTCAAATGAATAGATCTCTAAAAATGCAGCAGCTCATCTAATAATATGAAAAGAAAATCCCTCTGAAATGCACCGTTTTCAAGATAAGATATTGAAATTTAAACAAAATCGTTTTTTGCGAAAATCTTTTAGTACAGAAACAGCTTCCGTGAACATTATCCCATCATAATAGCAATGTTTTCTATGTATACCTATTGTTCTCAAGCCTCAAGTGGAGAAGGATTAGAGGGTGTTTTTCCCCCCAACTTCTGCGCTTATCTTATGGAAAAGTATGGTTTTAAAGATGCCCTCAGAATCGCTAGTTCTACACCAAAAAAGTACTTTTAAACATACGCTCTGAAGTCGACCGTTGATTTTTCTCGAAAATAGTTATTTTTGTATTAAGTGCGTTAAATGAGTGTTTTTCTGATGGCACATGAGAGTGTCAATTTTTGCCGAGTCCGCCGGTCGAGGACAAAAATTCACTCAAATGTGCCAAGAAAACACGAATTTTCTACGCACGAAATACAAACAACATTTTTTTTGTACAACGAAGAATGTGAATTTACTTAGTGATGAAGAAAAGTCAGTTTTTTTGACAGTTGTACAAAAAAATATTATTCTTGAGATGACTATTCCAACCGCCAATGTTTTCTACACAAAAAGGTGCTTCTAGTCTGATGACCTTACGTCGATAATTTTAGAGAAAAAACAAGTTTTATGTTCAAACATCATTTTTTGACATGGTTTTTTTTTCTTCTTCTTCACTAACAGTCAAAAATTGACCACTTTTTTCAACATTTAAGTTAGTTAAGAATAGACTATTTCTTACTCTGAGAGTTATCTACATGATAAAATGTTCCGGCGATATTAGCAAAAAACGATTTTTTTCAAATTGCAACACCCTGTATCTCAAAAATGATGCAGTTTAGAGGGTAAATTAACAGAACCTTTCGTTCAAATTTTTGGACGAGCTGTACATCCTGAAGTTTGTCGCTCTCATTCACTAGCCTGTAGAATTAGTGAAAACTCAATTGTTGTAAGATTAAATGACGAATTTCTATATTTTTGTACCTCTCATGAAAACATTTTTCTTTTTTGAAATTCAGTTAGATATTTCAAGTTGTTGTTGAATATAGACGTACATATCCAGGTGTTGTTAGTGAGGTTGACAATAATCGGTCGAATCTGTTGAGAAAAACTCACTGAGATATTGAAATGAGTACGACTTACTGGGGTAGATTTAGTAGATTATATTGGCATGGTGGCAACCTTTCTGCACTGAGACCAATCAGGTGTTCTGTGCGTCCACTTTGGTACCATCAAATCAAAATTATTGATTTTTTTAGAATTTGCAACAGTCTAACGAAGAAGCAATTCCAAATACTTTTTTCAGCTCTTTGCGAATATTATTCTGAGATTTATTAGTTCAATATATCGTGACTTTACAACTTTTTCCGGAAACCACCTCACCATTAGTGTCTTTGCGAAACTCATTTTGTCCTCATATCTCCTCTCACACATTGTCCCTCACATTACAAAATCAAAAGTCATCTTTGATAGACCTGAAAGAGGATTTTGATAAAAAATTATTTTTTTTCAGAAAATTAAACTACCCCAAAAATTATAGTTATCACAGAAAATTGAAATAGTTCATTGGTTCAGTCTGAAGAATTACCTTGAAAAATATCTTTACAAGCATTAGCATTCTCCACTTTGCGAAAAAATATCTTAATTACCGTTAAAACTAAACAATTAGAAATTAGGAAACTCATAAGCATTCGAAATGAATCTTTTGAAATGACCCAAACATTAATAAGTAAAAGTAGTGTATATTTTCAATATATTTTTCTAGAAAAGATATATTGATTAGAATTATGAAGGTAAAATCTTTATCTTCAGTTCCACCATCATAATTGGAAGTTAATTTGCCAATTCAAAAGTCATGGTAACTAAATTGTAATTTCCAATGTCATTCGCAGGAAATAATACAATATTTGAATTTTCAATTGCATGGTACTAGTAGCCCATCTTTTTTCGATTCGCAGAACTATAATGGTGGATGCGCCAATCTAGCTTAGTTGTTTCTCTTTTCAATACTAGAGGAAACTGTAGTCAAATTGAATGAACTGATGTAGTTATGATAAAATTTCTATGTATAATCTGATGTTCACTACTCTGGAACCAATTTGATCAATTTCAGCATTCGAATATCATTGAGTTAAGATGCATGATTTTTTTTGCTGAACAGCCGAACAAATTCGAATTTTCAAGTGAATGTTACTCGTGGCTCCATCTTCTTTCGATTCGAAAGTACTATAATGGTGGATGCGCTAATCCGAAGTATTGATCTCATTTCAGTACTTAGGAAAACTGCAGACAAATTGAATGATCTGAGATAATCATGATGAAGTGTTTTCTGTTTTTCTTCTCAGGAAATTTTTTGATCAATTTTTAGCGTTTAAATATCATTAAAATGCATGATCTTTTTCGCGGAAATGCATAGTAGATTGGTTTCGAATTACCATCCTCACAAAGCACAGTACAATATACCTATATAAATATGAGCTATTTGAGAAAAAAAATAGGAAGTCATAGGAAAGTTTTTTGAAGGAGATTGTATGATTTTGCTAATATTATCTGTCATTATGTCCGCCTACTGAAAGTTCTTCGGATAGCACAATTTCACATAATATGATGATACCTTTGTTTAATGATGATACTTCGAAGATTAAAATTCAAACTTTCAGTGTGAAGATTTATCAACAATATAGATCCACTGAAATGGAAATTCTTTATTTAATAAATTTTAATAATATAAGGCAAAAAGACCTCGGTCAATTGATCGAATGAAGTGGCATGTGATTTTTTTTGTTATTTAAGTGAATCCATTGTTTAGAATTTTTTAAAATGGTTGAACTATTTCTAATATTAAACTCACTTTTTTCACTGCAAGAAATAAACTTCATGTATTCAAAAACAATTATTCCTGTGTATTGTGGTGATTTGATTGCTTCACTGGATGACATGATGATTAGTGTCATTGTTTAAGGAGAAGATAGTTAGTTACTTCGGTTCAAATATCATGGGAGGATATTGGACAATATCGTTAGAGGGCGCCACTCCGGAGAGACCAACATGATGGGTTGCCTATGTGCAATGTTGAAAATTCAGACGAGTATTAATTTTTTTGGGTATGGTAAACAACAGATGTCTCTAGTGACGAGCTATTTTTGTCACGTCAACGTGTCTTTCATCTTGCTCCACAACTTCTCTCTTGTATGCCGTAGTATGAAATATCCGAGGGTCCAGAGTAATAAAAAATTTTATTACTCTGAGGCCCTTAGGGTTGGGATTTGAGAAATATTTTCGATTTCGTCGTGAGATCGCTAGAAGGAATTTTTTTAACTCAGTAGCAAAGAAATATTATATAAAGAAGTGAATGATTTGAGAATTTTTATATTCTCTGATATGTTTATGCTAAAGAAATTTGGCATCCTGTTTGTAGGTACCTATGCAGTCTCTTGAATTTAATAAATGAATGATATAATTATTGTATCAATAATCAAAGCCACGTAATGAAAGTGTTTTCGAAAGGAACATTTCAAAACTTGTATTTTTCACAAAACGTTCAGGATTTGAAGGTGAAAGTTGATGCATAAAGAAATAGAATGAAACCAACAGCTCCAATGATATTCATGAATTAATTTTCCCAGTATGAACAAGCGCTTATAAGCTTCAAATCACTTCGCTGTGCATATAAGAGGGTTTTCCGGTTAGAGGTGTCATTCTGATATTCAAAGAAGAATTATAGTTTTTGGAATAAATGATCGATGTTTATTTCATGCCGTTAATTTAATATGTGGAAAATAACTTCATGCAAATGACCACCACGACCACGCTCACAGAACAATATCTTTTTAATGAAATTTTCCATAACAAAATCGAAAAGTGTGGCTATACTCTATGTACTCGATAGCCTCACGAATTCCGTCTTTGAGGTATTGAATCGACAATGGGCTATTGGCGGAGTCCTTCTCTTTCACCAAGCTTTTTCCGTAAAAGCTCGATCAACGGTTTAGTTGGTTGTGTGGCACGTAGTGCTGTCTTGTTGAAGTAAACGTTGTCCAAATCCATACAATCAGATTCCGGTCATAAAAAAATGGTTAATCATCTATCGATAGCGCCAAGTTAAGTAATTAGTTGAGGTCCCAAGACTCCGCCGGACCATAAACTGCACTAAACACTTACACGTTGAGGATAGACAGGCTTTATAATAATAATAATATTCGGTTTGTGTCTCTACGAATTTTGAGCCGAAACGGCCTCAAACGATAGGGTTCTACTCCGTGATGACGAATCCGAGTCAATACAATTCTGTTCTGTTTGTTCTAGAGACTTGAGAAGTTCGTTAACCAGCCAAATCGTACAGGGTGTTCCATAAAATATGGCCATTCAAAATTTCCGTCCCGCCATATCTCAGACAAAACAAAACCAATCGATATTGAAATTTTGCGGCCACATCAGATGCCCATAATAAGCCTTTTTGCAAAATTTTGTGGTCATAATGTTAACCATATAATTTAATTAACGTTATTACTGGATTTTACATATTTCATTTTTTTAATCATTTCCAGAACATAATCCGGTCGTGCCTAGATTTTGCATTCATATACTAAGCATGAATCTCAGTCCCATACAATTTTGATGTGATAGAATTATTGCTCTACTAATAGACGAGCGCTCAAAAGTACCTGTTCGGGGCTTTTCTTGCATTTTTTAACGCCGTTTTCAGGAGAAACTCATCGTATGTTCACGTTACAGGAGGTATCAGTTCAAAACCAGCAAGATATTCCTAAAATTCATAATGTAAGCAATTTTCAAAAGACACATTCGTACTCCTGATCATTACTCGTTTAATTGAAATTTCATTGCAATATAAGTATAAAAAAAATTAAGAAAGCCCTTTCGAACGCTCGTTCTTTGGCGGCCAATGAGGCTTTAACCGCAAATTTTATAGGACTTGATACTCAATATATAAATGCTGAATCTCACCACGATCGAATAAATATTCTGGAAATTATTATATTCTGGAAATTATTAAAAACTGGAATATGTAAAAAATTGACAATTAAAAAATCCAAACCTATGGTTAGGATGATGCGAACTCTTGAAATTTTGAATGAACATTCAGTATATCAATGTTCATACACAAAATAAATTTCACTTGAAACGGATATCTTGTTTTGGAAATATAGCAATTTGTTTTTTTGAATTTCAATTGAATTTTCTATGGTTTACACAATGCGATTTTTTGAATTTTGCATGAATATTAAGTATAATACACCAATTTTCGTTCACGAAATGAAATTCACTTCAATCGGATATATGAATTTGACCACGTATCGTCATCAGGGATACGATTTATTGCCGCCAAAGTCGATATTGACTCAAGAATTCAGCACAAGAGAAACAAAGCATATATTTTTTCCAATGACATTGATTAGAAATATATTGTCAAAATAATACATTTCAATTGTCAGTATATTCAAGTATTGTCAGTAATTCGAAACTTCAGTCGTTCTGAACCGAAAAAATTTAATAATAAGGAAAACGCCTCAATTTCGCTGCGATAACTTTTTAAATAGGTAATGTTTTTATTCATAGTTTTCGTGAGTGCAAAGACCTCACGTTGGTACTAATTATTCGTCGCATTTGTTTGAAGAAGAATTCATGGCTATCAAAAAAAAAACTTGTTCAAAATAAAGTCTAACCAAATAAATTCACGTTTTGCGATTCAATTTAAAACACGTTTAATTTAGCAAAAAACCAAAAAATTTTCTTATTCAATTTTTTCTATTTCATATATTGCCTTCAACTACGATTCAAATTTCAACTTATTCCCTTCACTACCTTAGAATAGAAAAAACTAGAATCGCATAACATAAACAGACCCAGTAATTATCAAAGTAATAAAATTCCCAACTGGAACCCTGGCTTACTCTATTCATCGACGAACATGTGTTGGAATTTACTCAGTTTAGTCAGTTTCGAATGTTTCGATTCTTCAAACTTCACGTCATAAAAATATAGTTCATAGCAGAAGTAGGAAACCTCTTTACCGATAAGTAATTATTCAAGTATCCGCCAAGGGCCGAGGGTATAGGATGGACCCTAAAAATTCAGAGTTTGCCACATAATTCTAATAGGTACCGCCACATACGCACATCCAATGCCCTTAGCAGGCCGAGTAA